>NW_026844140.1:100000-160000 GCF_029531705.1 Pantherophis guttatus
ACTTACGACCATTCACTTTAGTGTCCCTTCGAAGTTAAAACGGCCCTAAAAAAAAAACTTTGTAACTTCGTTTTTCACACTTATTTCCGTTGCGGCATCCTCTGGGGACCACCTGATCAAAATCCAGACGCCTTGGCCGCTGACTCATAGTTATGACGGTCGCAGTGACCCTCTCCCCCCTCTCCCAGGGACAGGCGATCCCCTTTTGCGACCTCCTGACAAATGGGGAAGCCGGATTCATTTAACAACCCGTGGGACTCCTTTTTAAGAATCGCAGGGATTCCCTGAAGAAAGTTCGTAAGACGGGGCCTTAACTTGCTTAGCGACGGAAATGTTGGGGCTCCATTGTGGTCGTACGTCGAGGACTTCACCGCCATGCAAAAATAATCTCTGCAGGGCTGGGATAGCAGAAGGCTAAAAATTCAGGCTGAGAGGCAATTCCTTCCTTTGATTTGAGAGCCTCTGCATTGCCTGGAATGTAGAACTGGTGGGACCCCTGTGAGGTCATCCAGTCCAACCCCCATGCCAGGTGCAGGAAACTCCAGCTGGGCTTCTTTCCCAGGATGAACTTCTCTTTTGAGAAGATGAATCAGGGGTTTCCCTTGAGGTTGGTGGGACTCCAACTCCCATCATCCCCCCCCAGCCAGCTGCCGCTTCCATGTCTCCCTGGACAGGTTCACGGGGGAAAACTACACGGAGCAACAATGCCGCTATTACAGCCGGTCCCGGAAATTCTTCTGCCGCGTTCAAGGGCTGAACAACGAGGAAGATGGACTGCTGCTGGTGTCTGTCTGCGTGGCCAACCTCGCAGGGAGGGTGCGGAGCCAGAAATCCTTCCACACCGATATTTTGCGTGAGTTTCCTTGTCTCCATCCGACAGGTGTGCAATTAAAAGAAGACAAAAAAAATCCCACAAGATTATCTCGGCCAATGGAGAATCTCTGTATCTATCTCTCTTATCTATTGTCTTCCTTCCTTCCTTCCTTCCTTCCTTCCTTTCTTCTCTGTCTCATCTATCTATCTATCTATCTATCTATCTATCTATCTATCTATCTATCTATCTATCTTTTGTCTTCCTTCCTTCTTTCTTCCCTCCCTTCCTCCGCTATTTATCTATCGTCTGTCTGTCTATCTATCTACCTACCTACCTATCTATCTATTATCTATCTATCTATCTATCTATCTATCTATCTATCTATCTATCTATCTATCATCTATCTATCTATCTATCTATCTATCTATCTATCTATCTATCTATACTTCTTTCTGTCCACCCTCTTTCTCTCACTCTCTTTCTCCCTCCCTCTTTCCTTCCCTTCTTCCCTTCCTTCCCTCCTGTCCCTTCCTTCCTTCCGTCTACCCTTCATCCCTCCCTCCCTCCCTCCCTTCCTTTCTTCTCTCTCTCTGCCATCTACTATCTATCTATCCATCTATCTATCCATCGATCTCTATCATCTACCATATCTATTGTCTTCTTTCCTTCCATCCACCCTCTTTCTTTCCTTCTCCCTCCCTTTCTCCCTTCTTTGGTTCCTTCCCTCCTGTCCCTTCCTTCTCTTTCTTTCTTTCTTTCTTTCTTTCTTTCTTTCTTTCTTTCTTTCTTTCTTTCTTATCTATCTATCTATCTATCTATCTATCTATCTATCTATCTATCTATCTCTTTCTGTCTTCCTCATCTATCTGTCTTTCATCTTATATCTCTGTCTATAATCTATCTATCCATCCATCTCGCTCTGTTTCATCTTCCTCTATCTCAGGGGTGAAATCCAGCAGGTTCTGGAGAACCGGTAGCCGAAATTTTGAGCAGTTCATAGAACCGGCAAATGCCGCCTCTGGCTGGCCCCAGAGTGGGGAGGGAATGGAGATTTTGCAGCATCCTTCCCTTGGAGTGGGGAGGAAATAGAGATTTTACAGTATCCTTTCCTGAGGATGGGGTGGGAATGGGGATTTTGCAGTATCCTTCCTCTGGAGTGGGGAGGAAATGGGGATTTTGCAGTATCCTTCCCCGAGGATGGGGAGGGAATGGGGATTTTGCAATATCCTTCCCCCAGGAATGGGGAGGAAATGGGGATTTTGCAGTATCCTTCCCCTGCCACGCACACCAAGCCACGCCCACAATAGTAAAAAAATTTGGATTTCACCACTGCTCTATCTTCTATCTATCTGTCTGTCAATCCAGTCCAATCCATCCATCCATCCATCCCTCTTCCCTTTAAAAATCCCCCAGGATGGGGTGGCACATTTATTTATTATTTATTATTTATTAATTTTATTTCTATACCGCCCTTCTCCCGAAGGACTCAGGGCGGTGTACAGCCTGATTAAAAGCACAAAGACAGACAAAATTTAAAAATAATTAAAATTATTAAATGATAGGCTCAATTATAAAACCCAAAAATTTAAAATCCCACATTTAAAAACCAATTAACATGGACGGCCGAGCCAAGCTCCGTTCCTATCCAGCCCCCAATCTGGGCAGGATCAGACCCCACTCTCCCCCCCCCTTGCTCTCCTCCCAGGAGACCCCCTTCCCACCGCTTTCCCACTCCTCTCCCTTTGCAGTCAAGCCAGACCCCCCAGCCAACGTGCAGGTCCACCCCGTGGAGAAAGAACCCCACAAACTCCACGTCACCTGGAGGAACCCCAACTCCTGGGGCTCCAAGTATTACCACCTCCAGTTCCAGCTGCGCTACCGGCTGAAAGATTCCAAAACTTTCTCCGAGGTGAGATTTTTCTTTCTATTTTTGTTCCAGTGGATGGGAAGAGGGTGGGAAGTGGGTATCCGACAAAAAAATAAATAAATATCCATCTTCTTTGGGGCTCAGGGGTGGGAAAAAGCGGCTTCAGAATAAGAGAGTTGGAAGGGGTCTTGGAGGTCTTCTAGTCCACCCCCCTGCTTGAGAAGGAGACCCTCCCGCACCATTTAAGAGAAATGGCTGTCCAGTCTCTTCTTGAAAAGCTCCAGTGGTGGAGAAGGAAGGGAGGGAGGAAAGGAAAGGAAAGGAAGATAGAAGAAAGGAAAGGAAAGAGGAATTAAGGAAAGGGAAGGAGGAGAGAGGGGAGGAAAGGAAAGGAAAGGAAAGGAAAGGAAAGGAAGATAGAAGAAAGGAAAGAGGAATTAAGGAAAGGGAGGGAGGAGAGAGGGGAGGAAAGGAAAGGAAAGGAAGATAGAAGAAAGGAAAGGAAAGAGGAATTAAGGAAAGGGAAGGAGGAGAGAGGGGAGGAAAGGAAAGGAAAGGAAAGGAAAGGAAAGGAAAGGAAGATAGAAGAAAGGAAAGAGGAATTAAGGAAAGGGAGGGAGGAGAAAGGAAAGGAAAGGAAAGGAAGATAGAAGAAAGGAAAGGAAAGAGGAATTAAGGAAAGGGAAGGAGGAGAGAGGGGAGGAAAGGAAAGGAAAGGAAAGGAAAGGAAAGGAAAGGAAAGGAAAGGAAAGGAAAGGAAGATAGAAGAAAGGAAAGAGGAATTAAGGAAAGGGAGGGAGGAGAGAGGGGAGGAAAGGAAAGGAAAGGAAAGGAAGATAGAAGAAAGGAAAGGAAAGAGGAATTAAGGAAAGGGAAGGAGGAGAGAGGGGAGGAAAGGAAAGGAAAGGAAAGGAAAGGAAGATAGAAGAAAGGAAAGAGGAATTAAGGAAAGGGAGGGAGGAGAAAGGAAAGGAAAGGAAAGGGAAAGATGGGGAGGAAGAAAGGAAAGGAAGATAGAAGAAAGGAAAGGAAAGAGGAATTAAGGAAAGGGAGGGAGGAGAAAGGAAAGGAAAGGAAAGGAAGATAGAAGAAAGGAAAGGAAAGAGGAATTAAGGAAAGGGAGGGAGGAGAAAGGAAAGGAAAGGAAAGGGAAAGATGGGGAGGAAGAAAGGAAAGGAAGATAGAAGAAAGGAAGGGAAAGAGGAATTAAGGAAAGGGGAGAGGAGAAAGGAAAGGAAGGGGAAAGATGGAGGGGAAGAAAGGAAAGGAAGATAGAAGAAAGGAAAGGAAAGAAGAATTAAGGAAAGGGAGGGAGGAGAAAGGAAAGGAAAGGAAAGGGAAAGATGGAGGGGAAGAAAGGAAAGGAAGATAGAAGAAAGGAAAGGAAAGAGGAATTAAGGAAAGGGAGGGAGAAGAGAGGAAAGGAAAGGAAAGAGGGAGGGAGAGAGGAAGGAAGGAAAGGAAAGGAGGGAGGAAGGAAGGAAGGAAAGGAGGGAAGGAGGAAGGAAGGAAGGAAGGAAGGAAGGAAGGAAGGAAGGAAGGAAGGAAGGAATAACAGAGTTGGAAGGGAGCTTGGAGGTCTTCTACTCCAACCTCCTGCTCAAACAGGAGACCCTAGAGGCTGTCCAATCTCTTCTTAAAAGCCTCCAGCGATGGGCCACCCACAACTTCTGGTGGCCAGCTGTTCCACTCGTTCATTGTTCTCACTCACAAGAAGTTTCTCCTAAGTTCTAGGTTTCCATCCATTGCTTCTCGTCCTGCCTTCTGGGGCTTTGGAGAACAGGGGGACCCCCCTCCTCTTCTTTGGGGCAGCCCCTCAAATATTTGAGAGGCGCTAATACATCCCCCTCCTCCAGTCCTCCTTTTCCTTAAACTAGACCTCCCCAATTCCGGCAACCCTTCCTCGTCCGTTTCATCCTCTTCCACCGAGAAAAGTTTGAACCGGATGCCACCGTCTTCTCTTCCTTCAGGTCCATCTCAACTACGGGGTCACCTCCTACACCATTGTGGACGCCATAAAAAATTCACCCCATATCATTCAGGTCCGGGGAAGGGAAGAATTTGACCACGGAAACTGGAGCGAGTGGAGCCGGGAAAACGTCGCCATCCCGTGGTCAGGTAAGGTGGCCTCGCTTTGCGTGGTGTTCGTAGAAAGGACGAAGCGCAATCTTAGCCCCGCAAAACCTCTTTAATTCAATATACGGCGGTCAATTACTTTCGTTTACAGCCCGCAAGGCTTGATAAAACGGCCTTTCCGAGGAAGGTTGGAGCTAATTTCTCCAGCCGGAGGGCGAGGCCAAACTCGGCACAGAGTCACAAACAGAAGTTTCAAATCTTGAATCGGCCGGATGAACTAATCGCTTCCTGCAAAAGCTCACGTCCCGTTCGCTTCTTTCTTTCTTATTTATTTATTTATTTATTTATTTTATTTATTTATTTATTTATTTATTTATTTATTTATTTATTTATTTATTTATTATATTTCTATACCGCCTTTCTCCCGAAGGACTCAATTTTATGTCTTAATGTGGAGGGGCCAATCATCTCCAAGCCTTACTCCCAAGTCGACCCTGTTTCCTTAACTGTTCTTGTCGACTGGCAGCTCTGCGCATACTGGGAACAGGCTCCCGCTATTCTTCTGCCTCGCTGATGTCAGACTCCGGAGGCTGCACATAACTATCAGACGGCCTTGGCCCCCTCTCTGCCTCCGACGCAGAGCCCTCGTCCGAGCTTTCCCAAGCCCCCAACCTCCTCACTGTCCGACTTTGCTGCCAACTCCGCTGGCCGCCGGCGGGCCGCAGGAGGTGGACCTCTTCAAAGCGATGCAGAAAATTATGTGAAAATTAAGCAAATTGAGCCCCCTCCTCAAAAAAAAAAAAGCCTCTTTGTTTCTTTTCTCCCATCTGCAAAATGCCGGATTGGTTTTTAGCAAAATCAGAGAAAATTAGAGAAGGAAGAGAAACGCTCCTTAACTTTCTTAGGAAGTCGTTTGTTTTTTTAATAAAAGATTTACCACTTAAAAGTTTGGGGAAAATAACCAGATTAAGGGGAAGGAAGGAGGGATTTGCAGGAGGGATTTGCAACAACCCCAGAATGAATGGGGCTCTCCTGACCCCCTCTTTGAATGCGCTTCAGATTTTCCTTCAGGTCCCCCCATTGGCAATCTATCCGTTCACTTTCTTTTCTTATTCCTTCGCTTTCCAGAATCTCAAGATTTCAAGATGGAAACAACCCATTACGCTTCAGAGGTAAGTCAGTCCTAGGGCAATTTTTATTTTATTTTATTTTATTTTTTTGTTTTAGAGGAGGAAAATGCTCAGAAAAAAGAAGGAAGGAAGGAAAGAGAAAAACTAGAAAGAGAAAGAAGGGAGGGAGAAAGAAAGAAAGAAAGAAATATCTAGAAGGAAAAAAGGAGGCATAAAATCTGCAAGGAACGAAGGAAAGAAAAAAATAGAAAGAGAAGGAAGGAAATTGGAAAGAAAAGAAAGGAAGGAAGGAAGGAAGGAAAAAATAGAAAGTAAAGGAAGGACATTGGAAAGAAAAGGAAAGAAGGAGGGAGGGAGGAAGGAAAGAGGGAAGGAAGGAAGGAAAAACTAGAAAGAAAGAAGGGAGGGAGGAAGAAAGAAAAAAATATCTAGAAAAAAAGGAGGCATAAAATCTGCAAGGAAGGAAGGAAAGAAAAAAATAGAAAGAGAAGGAAGGAAAGAAGGAAGGAAAAAATTGAAAGAGAAGGAAGGAAAGAAAAGGAAAGAAAAGGAAGGAGAAGGAAAGGAAGGAAGGAAGGAAGGAAGGAAGGAAAAATAGAAAGTAAAGGAAGAACATTGGAAAGAAAAGGAAAGAAGGAGGGAGGGAGGAAAGAGGGAAGGAAGGAAGGAAAAACTAGAAAGAAAGAAGGGAGGGAGGAAGAAAGAAAAAAATATCTAGAAAAAAAGGAGGCATAAAATCTGCAAGGAAGGAAGGAAAGAAAAAAATAGAAAGAGAAGGAAGGAAAGAAGGAAGGAAAAAGTTGAAAGAGAAGGAAGGAAAGAAAAGGAAAGAAAAGGAAGGGAGAAGGAAAGGAAGGAAGGAAAGAAATATCCAGAAGGAAAAAGGAAGACATAAAATCTGCAAAGAAGGAAGGAAGGAAGAAAAAAAAAATAGAAAGAGAAGGAAGGAAATGACAAAGATAAGAAAAAGAAGGACAGAACCAAGGAAAGAAAGAAGCAAGGAAAAAATAGAAAGGGAAGGCAGGAAATTGGAAAGAAAAGGAAGGCAAGAAAGAAAGAAAGAAAGAAAGAAAGAAAGAAAGAAAAAAAAAAAAAAAGGAAAACGTCAAATCTGCTACCAACTTTCCATCTCCCCATGAGTTATTTTTTTTTCCTTCTTTGATCGTTTTATATTTTCTTTTTCTAAAAAGAGGAACCATGATTTATTCGGGGCCCAAGCCAGATGTCCGGGGCCGTCCCGCCAGAGAAAAACAGTTGACTCGTCCTTCGGCTGCTTCCGTTTTCAAACTCATTTGAATTTCTTTCCTTCTTTCTTTTTTTCCCTCTCCCCCCCCTTTGCGAAAGGAAGCAGCGACCGAAAACTTAGATTTTATGTTTTTCCCCTAAATTAATTTGATGTTTTTCAGCCTAAATTAGCAACCTCCAGGTTGGCCACCCCCCCTGTCGTCGCAACTCGAGGACCGCCTGTTCTTCCAAGCACGATTCGATTTCTTCTTTTCTCTCTTGCAGGACTCATCGGATCTGAATTTCTCCGGCACCTTCACCCCGACCATCTCCGTCTTCTCCAGCCACACCGAGAAGCCCCTCGGTGAGTGGGGTGGGGGTGGGGTGGGGGGCTTTCTTGGAGAGGAGGGGGTCCCCTAATGTGAAACCCACCCCCCAATTTTGCAAGCCCTGCACAAAAGGAGAAAAAAATCCTGAAAGTTAGAACGATTAACCAGTGGAACTCCTTGCCACCAGAAGTTGTAAATGCTCCAAAATCTCCTCCTTTCTAAAGTGTAAATTCTAAATTTTAATGGATTTTAAAATATGGGTATTTTAAATTGGGTATTAATTCAGCCAAATTTATTTAATTCATTTTATTCGATTTTAAATTTTGTATATCTATGTGTTTTATTTCATGGCTGTGCACCGCCCTGAGTCCTTCGGGAGTAGGGCGGTATAGAAATTCAATAAATAATAATAATAATAATAATAACACTGGGAGTTTTTAAGAAGATGTTGGATAACCATTTTGTCTGAAGGGTGTGTAGGGCTTCCTGCCTAAGCAGGGGGTTGGACTAGAGGACCTCCGAGGTCCCTTCCGACTCCGTTATTCTAAACTAAAAGAACACAGAAACATTTTTGGAGCAAGCCAGAAAGCAGATCGATTTGCAAAACCTTCCTGGATTTCGTTCCCAGAATCCCCCCCCTGGAACCAGACTAAAGCATTATGGGGGATCTGGTTCTAGGCCTGATGGGGGTCTCCGGAGGGGAGGGGAGGGGTGGGCTCACCCAACAGGCCCTCACTAAAAGGGGTGTCCTTTTTGGGGGGGGGGCTGTTTTGCTTCCAGTGGTGGAAGAGGCTGTCGGAGTGCCGCTACACGTCTTCCTCGTCATGGCGGTCACCATCACGCTGGGACTGGCCTTGGTGGTCGGCGTCCTCACCCGGTGAGAAGGGGGGGGGGTCTCTCTTTTTGGGGAGGGGAGGGCTGGGAGGGGGAGTTTGGGGACTGGGGGGGGATGGGAGGGTCCTTCTTGGGGGTCTGCGTTTCGAGAGCAGGGGGGGGAAACATGGTTGGGGAAGCAGAGAGGGAAGGGCGAACAAACTGGGTTTAAAGTGGGGTGAGGGAAGGAAACGTGGTTTGTTTTGGGGGAGGGAGTTCACTGGGGGGAGGCCAAGCGGAGCTGAGGCAGGGCCTTCCTTCCTTCCTCTCGCCCACCTTCCTTCTTTCCTTCTTTCTTTCTTCCTTTCCTCTCCCTCTTTCCCTCCTTCCCTCCTGTCATCCCTCTCTCCTTTCTTCCTTCTTTCCTTCATTCCTCCCTTTCCTTTTTTCTTTCCTCTCTCCCGCCCATCTTCCTTCCTTCCCTCCTTCCTTCCTTCCTCTCGCCCATCTTCTTAGTTTCCTTCCCTTTCTTTCCTCCCTCCCTCCCTTTCTTCCTCCCTCCCTTCTTCCTCCCTCCCTCCCTTCTTCCTCCCTCCCTTCTTCCTCCCTCCCTCCCTCCTCTTGCCCATCTTCTTTCTTTCCTTCCTTTTTTCCTTCTTCCTTCCTTCCTCCCTCCTCCTCCCCTCCTTTTCTTCCTTCCTCTTGCCCATCTTCTTTCTTTCCTTCCCTTTTTCTTTCTTTCCTTCCTTTTTCCTTCTTCCTTCCTCTCTCCTCCTCCCCTTCCTTCCTTCCTTCCTTCTTCCCTCCCTCCCCCTTCCCTTTTTTCCTTCCACTTGCCCATCTTCTTTCTTTCCTTCTTTCTTCCTTCCTTCCTTCTCTCTTTCTTTCCTTCCTTTTTTCTTCTTCCTTCCCCCCTCCCTCCCTCCCCCCCTTTCTTCCTTCCACTTGCCCATCTTTTCTTTCTTTCTTTCTTTCTTTCTTTCTTTCTTTCTTTCCTCTTTCTTCCTCCTTTCTTTCTTTCTTTCTTTCTTTCTTTCCTTCCTCCCCCTTCCTTCCTCCCTTCCTCCTCCCTTCCCTCCCTCCCCCTTCCTTCCTCCCTTCCTCCTCCTTCCCTCCCCTTCCCTTTCTTCCTTCCACTTGCCCATCTTCTTTCTTTTTCCTTCCTTCCTTCCGTCCTTCCTTTTTTTCCTTTCCTTCCTTCTTTCTTCGCTCCCTCCCTCCTCTTTTCACCGTCCCTCCCTTCCCTAGAGGTTTGCCCACCTCCCTTTCCCACAGACCCTAAACACCTTTGGGGTTCCCCTTCCAGACCTCCCTTCTTCTCCTTCCCCCCATCCCCCCCTCCGGGGACCCAGGCCAGGGAGGGGCTCTCAACCCCAGCCCCACCCTCCCGTCTCCTTCCTTCTAACAGGTGCGCTTGGCCTTCCAGGTACCGCAAGAAATGGGGCTTCTTGCCCTTTGGCGACATGAAACCCAACCCCGTGCCGGCCTCCTACGCGCTGACCCCGATGTCTCCGGAGCCCCCCATGAGCTCCTCTCCCCTCCTCTCCCCTCCCACCTCTCCCTTCAGCGAGAGCTCCGTCGACAGCCCAAGGACCCCAGACCAGGGTCCCTACCACGTCTGCAATGCGGACTACTTCTTGCTGCCCAAGTGAGAGAGGGGGGGGGGCCTGCGTCGAGAAGACCCTGGGGGGGCCACCACGCACCCCATGGTCGGCCTGAAGACAGGGGTGGCCCACAGCACCCCAAAACCTGCCTTTGGGGGCAGCCTTGCAGTCATTTGCCAAGGATTTCCCCTCCCCCCCCAAGAACTTAGGCGGGTTCTAGATATCTCAAAGACGTTCCTTCTTTCTGGAGCCACGGACGAGTGGCTTCGAAGACGGAGAACGTGGTCGACGGTGGACGTCGCTCCAACGACGACAAATTTCATCCCGGCTGCCAACGACGGGAAAGACGCTGTGGATGATGGTTTGCAGGCCACGGGAGGCCTTCCCAACAATGCCTTGCAAAGAACGGAACATCTAAAGAAGGTTTTTGATAGATGGGAAATCTCTTTCAATCTGATTTTCAGATCCGGTCAGTTTCACTGCTTTTTTTTTCTCCCTACCTGGTCAGATTTTTTTTTTTCTTCCCAGGTCTCTTCACTTACTTTGTCAATTTCCACCTGCTGTTCCCCCAAAACTTCCATTTCTGCATCAATTTGCATCAAAAATACCTGCTTTTTAAAAAATATATATATATTTTCCCTAAAATCATTTTTTTTAAAGCAGTTATCCAACTGGACACATTCACTCATCCTACCTCAAGTCTGGGAACTTTATAGCTTTCCTACCCGAAAAACAGGAGTTTTAAGTTTTCCTTTTTGCCTTAAAATACACATTTTGGACTGATTTTTTTCCCCCCTCCTCCAGGGATACGGAAATACATCCTTCAGCTTATTTTCTAATGATCCAAAAGTCATTTCAGGCCTGTTTTCAATACCATTTTTCAGCAGGGAAAGGAAGAAAAAGAAAGAGAGAAAAATAAAAAAAGACTTTTGCAAAAAGATGAAGATTTCAACCCAAACACAACTGATGTGAATCAGCAGAAGTGGTTAAATCTGCTAATTGACTTTACCGGAGAAATTTTTATTTTTTTATTTTATTTCCCCCCCCCCTTTAACTTAAACTTTTGGGGTTTGGAAGAGGACAATTTTTGTCCTCTTTTTTTCAATTTTGAAAATTAATTTTTTAAAATTAATCTTTTTTTTCAATTTTGGAAGAGTTTGATCGGCAGGGGAGATCGCCTAAAAAAATATTCGATCATTCGGGACGCCCACGGAGCAGAAGTTGCCTTCGGAAGTTGCGGGAGCTTCATCCCTGGAGGCTTCCGAGAAGAGACTGGACTGCCATTGGTCAGAAACGGCAGATGCTTGGGCTCCAGGGGGGTCAGACTAGATGACCTCCAAGAGCCCTTCCAACTCTGTGATTCTGTTGTTTTTATTATTCTGTTTCCGGTGCCGACGGAGTTTTCACGGAGTTATGAATTCGGGGTGCCTTTTTCTGCCCGGCAAGGAAACATGGCGGTGCATGGATTTTGGGGGGGGGCTGTCTCCCACCCCCCTTTATTGCAAGCTGTCTCCCACCCACCCCCCCTTTATTGCAAGCAAGAGACTTGGGGGGGGTTACGGACCCCTTCAAACAGCTTTGGGTTACAAGGCCAAGTTGTTCTCAAGAGAACCAGCTCAGCTTCCTTATTACAACACTTTTTATTTTTATTTTTTTTAATTTTGGGGGGCAGTTGCTGGGTGCGGTTTTTTTGGCTGCTGCTGTTGGTTCTGCAAAAAAGTTGTTGTGTGTGTGTGTGTTTGTGTGTTTGTGTGTCTGTGCGATGTTCTTTCCTTTGTGTTGTTTTTCAAAGGTCAGAGCGTGGGCATTATTTGGCAATTCTGCTTTATTATTATTATTATTTTTTTTTCCCTTTTGTTTTAACTTTGAGGGCCAGTTATAAATTCGGACTTTGGGGACTCCGAGGGGACGAAAACCTCCCAGAAAATGCAGGCTAGTCCTCGACTTACGACCCCCAACGGAGCTACAAATGTCTGTCGCTAAGCGAGACGTTTGTTAAGGGAGGGCTGCCCCGTTTTACGTTTTATCTTTCCGGACACAGGTTGCTAAGCGAATCACTACAGTTGGGGAAGTTAGGAAAGCGGTCGTTAAGCGTGAATCCGGCTTCCCTCCCATTGACTTGGCTTGTCTGACGGTCGCAAAAGGGGATCACGTCATAAATATGAGTCAGTCGCCGACTGTCTGGATTTGGATCAGGTGTCCCTGGGGATGCTACAACGGTCGTGAAGTGTGAAAAACGGTCCTAAGTCCCCTTTTTGAGGTCGTTAAGTGTGAAAAACGATCCTAAGTCCCCTTTTTGAGGTCGTTAAGTGTGAAAAACGATCCTAAGTCCCCTTTTTGAGATCGTTAAGTGTGAAAAACGATCCTAAGTCCCCTTTTTGAGATCGTTAAGTGTGAAAAATAATCCTAAATCCCCTTTTGAGGTCGTTAAGTGTGAAAAACGATCCTAAGTCCCCTTTTTGAGGTCGTTAAGTGTGAAAAACGGTCCTAAGTCCCCTTTTTGAGGTCGTTAAGTGTGAAAAACGGTCCCAAGTCCCCTTTTTGAGGTCGTTAAGTGTGAAAAACGATCCTAAATCCCCTTTTTGAGGTCGTTAAGTGTGAAAAACGATCCTAAGTCCCCTTTTGAGGTCGTTAAGTGTGAAAAATAATCCTAAGTCCCCTTTTTGAGGTCGTTAAGTGTGAAAAATGATCCTAAGTCCCCTTTTTGAGGTCGTTAAGTGTGAAAAATGGTCCTAAGTCCCCTTTTTGAGGTCGTTAAGTGTGAAAAACAGCCCTAAGTCCCCTTTTTGAGGGCGTTAAGTGTGAAAAACGATCCTAAGTCCCCTTTTTTCAGTG
Source organism: Pantherophis guttatus (assembly GCF_029531705.1). Next base: position 112,693 of record NW_026844140.1, read on the forward strand.
CCATTGTAAGTTGGAATGGTCACTAAACAAACCGTTGTAAGTCGAGGACTACTTATACAGGAGATGAATGGGAGGATCCAGAAACTGAGACAATTCAATCCGATCAGTTTTTCCCTTTGTGGGAAAGAGAGAGAAGGAAGTGGCCAAAGGAAGGATTTGAAACGGCTGAATTTGCAGAATTTGCAAACGGGGTTCTTACTGCAACGTCAACCTAAAAACGTTGTTAAAGTTTGGAGTTAAAAAACGTTCAGCTGCATTTTTTTTCCGAGCGAATAAATGCATAAGGTGCTACTTTCGACTTTCGAGCTTTTGTTGAAAAACGGCTAAAGCGGGGATTTCTCCGAACTTTAAGAGGGGTGGACTTCGACTCCCAGAATTCCCTAGCCAGCATGCATGAAATTCTGGGAGTTATTTATTTATTTATTAAATTTATATCCCACCCTTCTCCCCGAAGGGACTCAGGTTGAAGTCTATCCATCTTAAATGGGGAATTCTGGGAATTGAAGTCCATCCCTCTTAAATCATGCTGTCTGGGGAATTCTGGGAATTGAAGTCCACCTCTCTTAAATGGGAAATTCTGGGAATTGAAGTCCACCCATCTACAAGCATGCTGTCTGGGGAATTCTGGGAATTGAAGTTCGTCCCTCTTAAATGGGGATTCTGGGAATTGAAGTCCGTCCCTCTTAAATGGGGAATTCTGGGAATTGAAGTCCGTCCCTCTTAAATGGGGGATTCTGGAGTTGTCCAGCGACTGCATACTAGTTGGGAAATTCTGGGAGTCAAAGTCCATCTCTTAAATGGGGATTCTGGGAATTGAAGTCCGTCCCTCTTAATGGGGATTCTGGAGTTGGAGTCCATTAAAGCATGCTAGTTGGGGAATTCTGGGAGTCAAAGTCCATCCCTCTTAAATGGGGAATTCTGGGAGTTGACGTCCACCCATCTACAAGCATGCTGTCTGGGGAATTCTGGGAATTGAAGTCCACCTCTCTTAAATGGGGAATTCTGGGAATTGAAATCCACCCATCTACAAGCATGCTGTCTGGGGAATTCTGGGAATTGATGTCCATCCCTCTTAAATGGGGATTCTGGGAGCTGAAGTCCCCCTCTTAAATGGGGAATTCTGGAGTTGAAGCCCACCCCTCTTAAAGCATGCTGTCCGGGGAATTATAAAGGTTGGGGAACTCTGCCTTCAAACTTTGTTTTCAAATCACAGCTGGAAACTGAGGCCCCCTCCCTTTAATGGGTGTAAACTCTTGACTGACGTGGAGCTGTTTTTATTTTTCTTCCCTCTTTCCTCCACCCGAGACAGTGACTAAATCATGGGGTTTTGCAATCCAGGGCTCACAAACTCTTCCCGGAGACCAACCACACATCCTTTGAGGCCCCGAAAACAAGAGTTGCCCAAAGTTTGGTTCCCACACGGTTGCTAAGCGAGTCAGCCGTTCCCTCTTGACTTGAAGGTCGCAAAAAGGAAACCCCCGGAACACGGCAACTGTCATAAATACAAGTCACTTGCCAAGGGTCCGAATTTTGGCAGCTCCATCAAACCATGTTTTGGTGTGAAAAAGTCCCTTGTTTCAGTGCCTTCGGTCAATAAATGAAATGTCGTAAGTTGAGGACTAACTGCATCCTAGCAAAAACAACCACAGTTTATCTGATGCCTTTAAAAGGGGGGAGAAACTCTGTTTATTCGGATGTGGGGGGGGAGTGTGTCTCACTCACAAGGAGGAATTTTGTCGCCGGCATCAATCCAAATCTTCGAAAATCGGTTGTCCTGTAACCGCTAGGCTCGACTGCTTTGTGAGCGAAGAGAGCCAAAGGGAGGAAAAAAATCGAGGGGGGCCTTCTTTGCAATGGGGCCCCCCTCCAAACCGCTGGATTTATACACTTTCGGGGGGCTTCGCAGGAGATTTTAAAAAAAAAAAACCCAAGCAAAATTATTTGCAGAGTTTTGAGCAGGAGACAAGCCAAATGTTTCATTGAAGTCTTGGATTTGGGACAGGATTAACGTGGAATCAAAAAAATGCACGAGCGTCGTGGTCCCCGGGCCCACGTGGCAGGAGGTGTTTTTTTCTGGGGTTTTAGGCCTATGGGGGGGGAGGGAGGGAAGGAGGGAGGAGGGGCTGCCCCCGAAGCGTGAGAAAGGGATCTCGAGAGGAAGACAAACAGTTGAGCAACCTCGCAAACGGGATGAGAAACTCGACAGGTTGGGAGGGAAGCGGTGTCGAAATCTGCCATCCGTTGTCCTCTTTTTTTTTTTGTTTTGTTTTGAATTTGGGGTGATGCCTGGTGAGAACGGAAGCGGGGGTGGGTGGGTGGGTTTTGCGGGGAGCAAACCTTCTTCCTTACCTAACATGTTGGGGGGGGGTTGGGGGGGGTCTTAACACCCCATTGAAGTGGAAAGGGGAGTGAAGCATCGACGGACACTCTCCAAAGGAAAAAAATTGTGTCTGATTGGCAGGTCTTGATTTGAAGAGGTGGGGATGCAACGTTGGATACTGGAGCGGGGGATTTTTTTTCCCCCATCGCCCTCCCCCTCCCCTTTCCAAAATCACCAGCCAAGTTGTCCCTTTTGGTGATTGACGTGAAAGGTATTTAATAATTGACAACCTGGATATGATCTTATGGACAGCATCTGGTTTGTGTTCTGTCCACATCTTTACGTCTGTTTTGACGTTTAGGAGAAACACAGCAAAGTTTTTAATTTCCAGTCCTTAAACAAAGTTTGCAAACTGAACTTCTAAAAATCACTTTATTTTCAATGTTGCTTCCAAATCAGGCTGGTTAACGATTGTAATAAAGAGTTTTGGTTTGGCTTGGCTTGGCTTGGCTTGGCTTGGCTTGGCTTGGCTTGGCTTGGCTCGGGGTTGGTTTGGGTTGGGGTTGGTTTAGCGTGGGGTTGGGTTGGTTGAGTTGGGTTGAATTGGGGTGAATTGAGTTGGGTTTCTTTTGGGTTGGGTTGGGGTTGGGGCTGGGTTCGGTTTAGGTTGTGAGTTGTGGTTGGGTTGCATTGGGTTGAGTTGGGTTGGGTTTGGGTTGGGTTGTTTTGGATTTGGGTTGTATTGGGTTGAGTTGGGTTGGGTTGGGTTTGGATTGGAGTTGAGTTGAGTTGCATTGGGTTGAGTTGAATTGGGTTTCGGTTGGGTTGTATTGGATTTGGGTTGAGTTTGGGTTGTGGTTGGCTTGCATTAGGTTGAGTTGGGTTGGGTTGGGTTTGGGTTTGGATTGGAGTTGAGTTGAGTTGCATTGGGTTGAGTTGAATTGGGTTTCGGTTGGGTTGTATTGGATTTGGGTTGGGTTTGGGTTGTGGTTGGGTTGCATTGGGTTGAGTTGGATTGGGGTTGGGTTGGGTTGTATTGGATTTGGGTTGTATTGGGTTGAGTTGGGTTGGGTAGGGTTGGGTAAGGTTGGGGTTGAGTTGGGTTGCATTGGGTTGAGTTGAATTGGGTTTCGGTTGGGTTGTATTGGGTTTGGGTTGGGTTTGGATTGTGGTTGGGTTGCATTGGGTTGAGTTGGGTTGGGTTTGGGTTGGGTTGTATTCGATTTGGGTTGTATTGGGTTGAGTTGGGTTAGGTAGGGTTGGGTTGAGTTGGGTTGCATTGGGTTGAGTTTAGTTGGGTTTTGGTTGGGTTGTATTGGGTTTGGGTTGGGTTTGGATTGTGGTTGGGTTGCATTGGGTTGAGTTGGGTTGGGTTTGGGCTGGGTTGTATTGGATTTGGGTTGTATTGGGTTGAGTTGGGTTGGGTAGGGTTGGGTAAGGTTGGGGTTGAGTTGGGTTGCATTGGGTTGAGTTGAATTGGGTTTTGGTTGGGTTGTATTGGATTTGGGTTGAGTTTGGGTTGTGGTTGGGTTGCATTGGGTTGAGTTGGGTTGGGTTGGGTTTGGGTTTGGATTAGAGTTGAGTTGAGTTGCATTGGGTTGAGTTGAATTGGGTTTCGGTTGGGTTGTATTGGATTTGGGTTGGGTTTAGGTTGTGGTTGGGTTGCATTGGGTTGAGTTGGATTGGGGTTTGGGTTGTATTGGATTTGGGTTGTATTGGGTTGAGTTGGGTTGGGTAGGGTTGGGTAAGGTTGGGGTTGAGTTGGGTTGCATTGGGTTGAGTTGAATTGGGTTTCGGTTGGGTTGTATTGGGTTTGGGTTGGGTTTGGATTGTGGTTGGGTTGCATTGGGTTGAGTTGGGTTGGGTTTGGGCTGGGTTGTATTCGATTTGGGTTGTATTGGGTTGAGTTGGGTTAGGTAGGGTTGGGGTTGAGTTGGGTTGCATTGGGTTGAGTTTAGTTGGGTTTTGGTTGGGTTGTATTGGGTTTGGGTTGGGTTTGGATTGTGGTTGGGTTGCATTGGGTTGAGTTGGGTTGGGTTTGGGTTGGGTTGTATTGGATTTGGGTTGCCTTGGGTTGAGTTGGGTTGGGTAGGGTTGGGTAGCGTTGGGGTTGAGTTGGGTTGCATTGGGTTGAGTTGAATTGGGTTTTGGTTGGGTTGTATTGGATTTGGGTTGAGTTCGGTTTGTGGTTGGGTTGCATTGGGTTGAGTTGGGTTGGGTTTGGGTTGGGATGTATTGAATTTGGGTTGTATTGGGTTGAGTTGGGTTGGGTAGGGTTGGGGTTGAGTTGGGTTGCATTGGGTTGAGTTGGGTTTTGGTTGGGTTATTGGGTTTGGGTTGGGTTTGGATTGTGGTTGGGTTGCATTGGGTTGAGTTGGGTTGGGTTTGGGTTGGGTTGTATTGGATTTGGGTTGCCTTGGGTTGTATTGGGTTGAGTTGGGTTGGGTAGGGTTGGGGTTGAGTTGGGTTGCATTGGGTTGAGTTGAGTTGGGTTTTGGTTGGGTTGTATTGGATTTGGGTTGGGTTTGGGTTGTTGTTGGGTTGCATTGGGTTGAGTTGGGTTGGGTTGGGTTTGGATTGGACTTGAGTTGAGTTGGGTGGGGGTTGGGTTTCAAATCCTAAATCCAATCTTCCAAGCTGATGTCATCTACCAATGATCTGCAACAGATCCTTGCCAAATCCAGCTTGCAAAAGCTATAAAGGAACAAAATACAACCTCACAATGCTCAGAGCTTCTCTAGGCCAGGGACATTAAAGCAGTGACAAAATTTATCCTTTTTAGCAGTAGTTGCAATAAATTACACCTTTCCCACCTCAACAGAGTATGAGATTCCTTAGCTTTCTCGTATTTCCCTCCAGGTAAAATAGTTGACTTTAGTATTCAAAGCCATTAGTTTAAAAACAATCGTTTTTACCCAAGGCCGTCAAATAATTCAAAATCAAATCTCTAGAATTCTTGGGTGTTTGAACCTCTCCCCCCTAAATGTCGATGGCCCCCAGATTTAGCCTGGCTAGGTGGCTCAGTGGCTAAGAAAACTGAGCTTGTCGATCAGAAAGGTCGGCAGTTTGGCGGTTCGAATCCCTAGTACGTCTCCTGCGTGAGCAGGGGGTTGGACTAGTTGACCTCTAAAGTCCCCTTCCAACTTTGTTCCTGATTTTTCTCTGCATTTTCAAAACAATATGCAACAGTTTTGACCCCACCTGGGTAGAGAATTTATTTTATTTTATTTTATTAAATTTCTATACCGATTGGCCTTTTTTTAAATTAAAAAATCTCTTTTTTTGTTTCTGGCTCTCAGTCAAGGCTCTGGGTTTGCATCGGAAGATTTTGTGCCTTAAGGTTTATCTCGCCACCGGAAAACCACCGCCAAGATATGTGTCAAATTTGGGGTTTTTTAGCTGAGCCTTTTTATGGGTGTGTCTGTGGAAGCGAAACCTGGAATGCAAGCAATCCCCATGATTTTTTTCTGATCGGGTTTTCATTCAAAGCAGAAAAATCTACATTTCAGAGAAAAAAAATGGGGGAATCCCTCGGTGATCCCCAGAGCAAAAGAGGGGAAGTTGCTTTTGAATAGGACGGCCCCTGGCCTGAGCAAGAGAAAGGGTCTGTCTGGATGACCTCAGGGGTCCTGAAACACTCAAATATTTTGCAATTTAACTCTTTTGGGGTTTCTTCCTTTGTCTAAGTTGACCCCGTGGTGTTTTGTTTTGCAGCTGGTTTCCTGGCTAAACTGAGTTCATTCACTCCTTGCTTCCTTCTCTGGATGCAGACACATGGCAACTTCCCCTTGTCGTGTCGCAATTCTTAACTTCCCCCAAGTTCTCGTTTGTGACATTTCTGACAAAAGACACACACACACACACACAAAACACCAGAGCTGAGGATTTGGTGGTGTCATACTCAAAAGGAGAAAATGCAAAAGAGAGGGTGGGGAAAAAAAAAATAGAAAACAAAAGAGAACAAGAAAGAGGAAGGAATTTGGTTGCAAAAATTTGATGTTATTTTTAAATGGTTGGGAGGTTTTTTCGGGCCTGTGTGAAGACACGGATTCCATCAGTACTGAAGAGATTTCCTCGCTTTCCAAGCGTGATGTTTGTGTGGAGATTTAATTTAATTTAAATTTAAAATTAAAGGACGAGCAAGGAATGTTTTTTACCAATCCCCCCCCCCCTTTTCACTAAATTTAAAAAGAAAAGGGGTTTGTTTGCATTTTATAAAACTGCCATCCCGCTTGGCAAACGATCGGGACAAGGATGTAAAGTCAAAATACTTAAGGGGAGAAAATACAATTTATGCAGGGCATTTAAAGATGTAAAAATGATTTTTTTAAAAAATGCTAGCTGTATTCTACATTGTGGCCACACGAGGGCAGCTTCGCTCTATTTTTAAGAGATTTTAAGAGAATTGCTCAATTCTCTCAAACCTGAGAGCAGAAAGTTTTGTTTTTTTATAATCTTCAATTTTCAGAGTTTTTTTTCTTCTTCATCCGTTATCCCTCTTTTGTGCTGAAAACTTAGATTTGTGAAATGTTTAGCTTTTAGGAAAAAAAAAAGATTCCAGCCAAAGGACATTTTGGAGATGTAGTAATTAATTTCTAAACCTGAGTGGATGGAATTATTTTTTCATTGTATCTAATTTTTTCCCTTATTTTTCTTTTCTTTTCCTTTCCTTTCCTTCCCTCTCCCTATTCCTTCCTTCTTCCCTCCCTCCATTTCTTCCTTCCCTCTCCTCCTCCCCTTCTTCTTCCACTTTTTCTTCCCTCTCCTTTTTTCATCCTTCCTTCCGTCTCTTCCTCCCCTTCCTTCTTCTTTTTCTTCCCTTTCTTTTTTCATCCTTCCTTCCTTCCCTCTCCTCCTCCTTCTTCTTCCCTCTCCTCTTTTCATCCTTCCTTCCCTCCTCCCCTTCTTTTTCCACTTTTTCTTCCCTCTCCTTTTTCATCCTTCCTTCCCTCTCTTCCTTCCCTTCCTTCTTCCACTTTTTCTTCCCTTTCTTTTTTCATCCTTCCTTCCCTATCTTCTTCCACTTTTTCTTCCCTCTCCTCTTTTCATCCTTCCTTCCCTCTCTTCCTCCCCTTTTCTTCCTCTTCCTTCCTTTTTTCATCCTTCCTTCCCTCTTTTCCTCCCCTTTCCTTTTTTCTTCCCTCTCCTCCTCCCTTTCTTTTTTCATCCTTCCTTCCCTCTCCTCCTCCCCTTCCTTCATCCTTTCCCCCCCTCTCCTTCCTTCTTTCTCTTCTTCCCTTTTCTTTCTTCCTCTCTCTCCCTCCCTTCCTCTCTCTTTCCTGCCTCAAAATCCCACCGTCTTTCAAAATACGCCTTTCATCCATTTCACACCAAAGTCTGAATTTTGCACAGCTGTCCATTTCGACTTCAGAAACCAGTATCCCCCACCCCTAACAAAACAATGTTGCACAACCCATTTGCAACCCGTTAACATATGATGTATATTTTACTTTCTGGCTATTCACCGCCCTGAGTCCTTCGGGAGTAGGGCGGTATATAAATTTAATTATAAATAAATAAAATAAAAAACCCAGGGGCGAGGACGGGCTGCGTATGCACTGAGGTGCTTCCTCACAATGCGGCAGGGACCTAAGCAGAAGCATGGTGGGCAACGACTGCAGCTGCTAAGCCACGATTCAGAGTTTGCACCCGAAAAAAAGCAAAATAAAAAAAATAATAAATATCTCCATCACTTTCAGTCTATACAGAAAGCCAGACGGGCGCCACGGAGCTTTGTCCAAAAAAACCAACATGTCTTTTTTAGATTGGGAGGGAAGGAAGTGGAAACAATGCCGGGATTTGATCCTGCCAGCAGAGGAAACTGGGTGGGTGGGTGCCCGGAGCAAAGGGTTGATCCGTTTTTCAGATTGACTCCAGTTTTATAGCCAAAGCTATAAAGCAGCCAGCAAACTAATTTTTCCCAAAAAAAAAAGAAGTTTTTTTTTTGTCAGAAAGCAGCCGATTTTTCTCCTGTGTTTTTTAAACCACGATTAAACCAGGATGGATCAGTGTTTCTTAAAGGGGGGGGTGGAGGGGAAACTCAAGTCAGTGTACAAGGGTCTCTGAAATCAAAGGGAAGGTCTGGATGGAAACCTCCATTTCTATTTTCTGTGTCTCTCTTGCCTCTACGTCTGCTTTTAACGGGGATGGGAGACCACCAAGCAATCTTCACGGAGAACTTTTGGAGAAGCACTTCTGGATTGTTGCTCAATTGTTGCCCTTACGCAAACCCGTTAATTTTGTTTGTCGGAAACTGGATGCGAAAGGGGGCAAACGGGGATCAGGTGACACACCCACAGACCCGAGATCCTGCAACCGTCATAAATATTTGCCGGTTAACAAACACCCCAATTTTTGATCGTGTTCGGAGGATACCGCCACGGTCGTAAGTGCGAGTAAGGGTCAGGCATCTCTTTTCCTCAGCACCGCCGTAACTCCGGACGGTCACTAAACAAATGATTTGTCAATGGAAAACCGTCTCACGGTTTATGGTAGAGCGGAGCTAAGATGCTATAAAAAGAAATCGAAACTCTTTGGAGCATTTTTATTTGATTTCTGGAGGAACGGCGAAGAGATCGGCCTCTCCCCACCGGATCCCTAAGAAAACCGTTCAGAAAAATAATAATAATATTAATAATAAATCAAAACCTCCCAGTTTAGCCCAAGCAAAATCCACTTGGCTTTTCGTGGTGATTGACTGGAATCTCTTGTTTTCTTCTCAATAAATCTCGTTAAAGAAAACTCTGAGAATTTGGCTCAAAAAGGACGCCGGAGCAGCTACTGACTGATGGTTTTTCAATTCCACTCCTATCAATGCAGCGTCTAGCCAAAGGGGAGGGGGAGTTGAGGGAACCAGGCCCCCCCTGCTGTATCCCCCCCACCCCAAAATTCCTACCCAAAAGTCCGATCCTATCGCATCGGGAAGCGCCGGGAATAAAATTTGCTGGAGAAGGAAGAAAAAGATGGATTGACATCTCCAGCCGAAGCGAAGGCTCGGCGAGGCCGCCGTCGACTTGGACCGACTGTCCGGTTGTCCACCGCATTTCCCCCAATTCCTCCCAAAACTGGTCTAAACTGGGAGATTTAAGGAACCTTGCTTGGAATTGAGACCGGATAGCGGAGACTCATGTGTTCGGCTCCTTTGAAAGGCAGCTTTTCGGTCGAGTAGTAGCCAACCACTTCGGGGACGGTGTCGAAGAGGCCGCCGGCTTGGTCCAAAGTATATTTATGGTCCTTCGTTTGGGCCACGATGATGTGGACGCAGCCCTGGCTCGTCCTGGGAAATGGAGAGAGAGAGAGAGAGCAACAGCCCCCCCCCACAAAAAAGAATATTAATTAACATGACCCTGTTAAAAAAAAAAACACTGGAGGTTTTTTAAAAAAGAGATTGGACCACTTTTGGCTGAAGTGGGATAGGGTTTCCTGCTTGAGGAAGGGGGTCGGACTAGATGACCTCCAAAGTCCCTTCCAGCTCGGTTATTCTGTATTTCTTTTTAAAAGAAGTTCTCATTAAAGCATCCTTTCTTTTCTTTTAAAAAAAGAAATCCTTTCTTTTCAAAAGAAATTCTTACTTTTTAAAGCATCCTTTCTTTTTTTACAGAAATCCTTTCTCTTTAAAGCATTCTTTCTTTTTTACAGAAATCCTTTCTTTTTAAAGCATCCTTTCTTTTCAAAAGAAATTCTTACTTTTTAAAGCATCCTTTTTTTACAGAAATCCTTTCTCATTAAAGCATTCCTTCTTTTCAAAAGAAATTCTTTCTTTTTAAAGCATCCTTTCTTTTTTACAGAAATCTTCTTTTTAAAGCATCCTTTCTTTTTTACAGAAATCCTTTCTTATTAAAGCATTCCTTCTTTTCAAAAGAAATTCTTACTTTTTAAAGCATCCTTTCTTTTTTTACAGAAATCCTTTCTCTTTAAAGCATTCTTTCTTTTTTACAGAAATCCTTTCTTTTTAAAGCATTCTTTCTTTTCAAAAGAAATTCTTACTTTTTAAAGCTTTCTTTTTTACAGAAATCCTTTCTTTTTAAAGCATCCTTTCTTTTCAAAAGAAATTCTTACTTTTTAAAGCATCCTTTCTTTTTTTACAGAAATCCTCTTTTTAAAGCATCCTTTTTTTACAGAAATCCTTTCTCATTAAAGCATTCCTTCTTTTCAAAAGAAATCCTTTCTCTTTAAAGCATCCTTTCTTTTTTACAGAAATCCTTTCTTTTTAAAGCATTCCTTCTTTTCAAAAGAAATTCTTTCTTTTTAAAGCATCCTTTCTGTTTTACAGAAATCTTCTTTTTAAAGCATCCTTTCTTTTTTACAGAAATCCTTTCTTATTAAAGCATTCCTTCTTTTCAAAAGAAATTCTTTCTTTTTAAAGCATCCTTTCTTTTTTACAGAAATCCTTTCTCATTAAAGCATTCCTTCTTTTCAAAAGAAATTCTTTCTTTTTAAAGCATCCTTTCTTTTTTACAGAAATCTTCTTTTTAAAGCATCCTTTCTTTTTTACAGAAATCCTTTCTTATTAAAGCATTCCTTCTTTTCAAAAGAAATTCTTACTTTTTAAAGCATCCTTTCTTTTTTACAGAAATCCTTTCTCATTAAAGCATTCCTTCTTTTTAAAAGAAATTCTTTCTTTTTAAAGCATCCTTTCTTTTTTACAGAAACCCTTTCTCATTAAAGCATTCTTTCTTTTCAAAAGAAATTCTTTCTTTTTAAAGCATCCTTTCTTTTTTACAGAAATCTTCTTTTTAAAGCATTCTTTCTTTTTTACAGAAATCCTTTCTTATTAAAGCATTCCTTCTTTTTCAAAGAAATTCTTTCTTTTTAAAGCATCCTTTCTTTTTTACAGAAACCCTTTCTCATTAAAGCATTCTTTCTTTTTCAAAGAAATTCTTACTTTTTAAAGCTTTCTTTCTTTCTTTTCTTAAAGAAATCCTTTCTTTTTAAAGCCTGTTTAAATGGGATTCTTTAATTTTTATTCTCCAAGCGGGAGGGGATGGATCCAGAACGTTGCCCCCCCCCCCAACTCAAGAGAGGGAATCAGAAAGGGACAATCTGTTTTGGGTGGGCTGCCCAGCCTTCCTTCCCACTTAGCTGAGCTCCCGATTCTCAACTCTCACACACAATCGTACACAATCACACACACACAAAAGTCCCCTCTCTTTCTTTCCTTGATTTGTTTCAAAGTCCAGCATCCTGAGGAAGGAAGCTCAGTCGCGCCCAGCCCCGGTTTCGAGCCAGGCGCAGGGAGAGAAGAGTCAGGATTTTAAAAAATAAAAATTAAAAACCCCCCCCAAAGGCTTGGAAGGGGCAACCCAGATAGTCCTCGACTTAGGACCACAACCGAGCCCCAAAGATCCGTCGCTAAGTGAGACCATTCAGGGAATTTTGCTCCACGGCCGCCGTCATCGTTAAGGGAATCAATGCAGATGTGAAGTTAGGAAGAGTTTGTCATTCAACGCATCTGGTTTTCCAGATGGTCGGACGGTCGCAAAACCGAGACCCCGGGACGCGACGGTCATAAATACGAATCAGTTGCCAAGCGTCTGAATTTTGACCCCCTGCTACAAGGGTAAAAAAACGGTCCTAAAGACACTTTTTTTCAGGGCCGTTGTAACCTCGGTCACTAAATGAACCGTCGTAAGTCGAGGACTACCTGTCAGCACCAATATGCAGGTGTCAGGACTCAGTTCCTGAGCCGAGCAGGGTTTCGGTCACTCACTTGAGGGCGATGGAGTACTTGGTGGGCCCCATTTCGCTGGTGCGGACCAGGTAGCCGGCCTCCGGACACGGCTGCAGCCGGCTCTCGGCCTCGGCTCGAGTGATGCAGCCATGGAACCATCTGCAACAAAGGGAAAAGTGGGATTTTCCCTCTCTTCTTTGCGGAGATCATTCAGAGCAGGTAATTCCCACAATCCTCAGCTGGCTGGGGGATTCTGGGAGTGGAAGTCCATCCGTCTTAAATCATGCAAACTGGGGGATTCTGGGAGTTGAAGCCCACCCCTCTTAAAGCATGCTGGCTGGGGGATTCTGGGAGTGGAAGCCCATCCATCTTAAAGCATGCAAACTGGGGGATTCTGGGAGTTGAAGTCCATCCGTCTTAAATCATGCAAACTGGGGGATTCTGGGAATGGAAGCCCACCCGTCTTAAATCATGCAAACTGGGGGATTCTGGGAGTGGAAGCCCATCCATCTTAAAGCATGCAAACTGGGGGATTCTGGGAGTTGAAGTCCATCCGTCTTAAATCATGCAAACTGGGGGATTCTGGGAATGGAAGTCCATCCGTCTTAAATCATGCAAATTGGGGATTCTGGGAGTGGAAGCCCACCCCTCTTAAAGCATGCTGGCTGGGGGATTCTGGGAGTGGAAGCCCATCCGTCTTAAAGCATGCAAATTGGGGGATTCTGGGAGTGGAAGTCCATCCGTCTTAAAGCATGCAAACTGGGGGATTCTGGGAGTGGAAGCCCACCCCTCTTAAAGCATGCAAACTGGGGGATTCTGGGAGTTGAAGTCCATCCGTCTTAAATCATGCAAACTGGGGAATTCTGGGAGTGGAAGTCCATCCATCTTAAAGCATGCAAACTGGGGAATTCTGGGAGTGGAAGTCCATCCGTCTTAAATCATGCAAACTGGGGGATTCTGGGAATGGAAGTCCATCCGTCTTAAATCATGCAAATTGGGAGATTCTGGGAGTTGAAGTCCATCCATCTTAAATCATGCAAACTGGGGGATTCTGGGAGTGGAAGTCCATCCGTCTTAAATCATGCAAACTGGGGAATTCTGGGAGTGGAAGTCCATCCATCTTAAAGCATGCAAACTGGGGGATTCTGGAGTTGAAGTCCATCCGTCTTAAATCATGCAAATTGGGGGATTCTGGGAGTTGAAGTCCATCCATCTTAAATCATGCAAACTGGGGGATTCTGGGAGTGGAAGCCCACCCCTCTTAAAGCATGTTTGCTGGGGGATTCTGGGAGTTGAAGTCCATCCGTCTTAAAGCATGCAAACTGGGGGATTCTGGGAGTTGAAGCCCACCCCTCTTAAAGCATGCAAACTGGGGAATTCTGGGAGTTGAAGCCCACCCCTCTTAAAGCATGCTGGCTGGGGGATTCTGGGAATGGAAGTCCATCCGTCTTAAATCATGCAAACTGGGGAATTCTGGGAGTTGAAACCCATCCCTCTTAAAGCTGCCAAGATTAAGAAACAGTTTGAGGACACAAATAGATAAGATTTAGGGAGGATGCCAGACCAGATCCCAGGTGGCTTACGGCTGTTTCTCCAAGACGAGGGCAGAATCCACTCGCTCTCCATCCAGCCCCGGTTCGATTCCTGTGGGAGACTTCACCTTCTTGGAGGGCCAGTTTTTCGGGCAGGATTGGGGCTGGGGTGACGAGACGACCATCTCGGTAGCCGTCACGAGTTTCTCCGAACCCTCAAACTGCACTGGAAGAGAGAGAGAGAGGAAGGACATGAGAAAGATTGTGAAAAGGGGGCTTTCCCCCAAATATCTCCAGGCTTGGAAAAACTCGGCTGACCTCCTCTGCAAACAAACCAGGATGAGAAGCCAAGTTTGGGTTTGTTCACATCCTGATGGCTCAGGATACGAACAAGCTGAGATTCCCTAGTTAAGACACCCACACAAAAGTGGTTTATTTTTTAAAAAATTTATTTATTTGTTAAGCGTATATAGGATAACAGATAAAAGTATAAATGATGACGAATACATGAAACGGATACAAGTAAAAAGGGACATTTTCAGATTTTATTTTGGTTTAGATTTTAGTTTCGATCCCGAACACGTTGTTGGAACACCTCACGGACCAATCAAAACCATTTTCCTAATTGTGTAAATTTTATTCTGAAGATCCTAACTTAACTGATAAGCCAAATTGACTTAATTATTATTTATTGCTTCTATTCATATTGTTATATGTATGTTTATTTTGACTGTCCACCGCCCTGAGTCCTTCGGGAGAAGGGCGGTATAAAAAATAATAAAATAAAATAAAATAAAATAAAATAAAATAAAATAAAATAAAATAAAATAAAATAATAAAATAAAATAAAATAAAATAAAATAAAATAAAATAAAATAAAATAAATAAATAAAATAAAACTAGGGCAATTTTTTTTTAGCCCATTTAAATGATAACTAAACCAGGATTTAAACGAATTGCCCAAAGGGAGCGTCCTTCCAAATTCATCTTCCTTACTTTTTTCTCTGTTCGAACTGATCCCCTGCAGGAAAATCTCCTCTGGATAAAAATCTATATTCTTGTGGGACACGATCTCCCCGCCTGCCCAATTTTGGCACCCCCCCCTTTTCCTTACCGGAGAGAACTTTAACTATCTGGTCTTTCTTCCATTCCCAGGGCTGCTCGTACTCGGCCGGCGGCCTTTCGTCGCTCGAAGGGAGGCGTATCTCGAACTTGGAGCCCGTCTCGACCGGTTCGTAAGGGGTGTCGTAAAGCTGCAGGGGTTTGGAGGCCGGGACTTTGACCCCCGAGTCTCCCTTGGCCCCTGGTTCACCCAGAAGCAGGACAGCTTTCCCCCCAAAGGGGTCCTTGGACCCCCGTCGTCGGATTTCTACAAGGAAGGACAGAGGGGTGGGTGAAGATGTGGGTGGAAATATGCTCTGTTTATTGGGTGTTAGAGGAGGGTGTGTTTTTTTCCCCCCATTTAATATAAGTTGATGAAGAGAGAGAGAGAGAGAAAGAGGGAGGGAGGAAGAAAGAAAGAAAGAAAGAGGAAGAGAGAAAAGGAAAATGAAAGAAAGAGGGAGGGAGGGAGAAAGGAAAAGACAAGCAAAAAGGAAAGAAAGAAAGAAAGTAAGAAAGAAAGAAAGGGAGAGAAAGAAAGAAAATGAGAAAGGAAGAATGGAAAAAGGACAGATGATATGCAAATTAGCAGACATAAGGAGGGAAGGAAGGAAGGAGAAAGGAAAGAAGGAAGGAGAGAAGGAAGGAAGGAAAAAGCGGAGGAAGGAAGAAAAGAAAGTGGAAGAGAGAGAAAGAAAGGAAAAGGAAGGAAAGAAAGAGGGAGGGAGGGAGGAAAAGACAAGGAAAAAGGAAAAAGAAGAAAGAAAGAAAATGAGAAAGAATGGAAAAAGGATAGATGATATGCAAATTAACAGACATAAGGAAGGAGGGAAGGAAGGGGGAAGGAAAGGAAAGAAAGAAGGAAGGAGAGAAGGAAGGAAGGAAAAAGCAAAGGGAGGGAGGGAAGGAAGGAAGAAAGAAAGAAAAGAAAGTGGAAGAGAGAGAAAGAAAGGAAAAGGAAGGAAAGAAAGAGGGAGGGAGGGAGGGAGGAAAAGACAAGCAAAAAGGAAAGAAGAAAGAAAATGAGAAAGAATGGAAAAAAGATAGATGATATGCAAATTAAGAGACATAAGGAAGGAGGGAAGGAAGGAAGGAGGAAGGAAGGAGAAAGCAAAGGGAGGGAAGGAAGAAAGGAAGGAAGGAAAAGGAAGAAGGAAGGTAGGAAGGAAAGAAAAAGAAATTCTGATATTTTTATCGCAGTCGTATAACCAAATGTATAAATTAACCTCTTATTTTACACGGCTTTCTTTTTCCGCTCTAATCCCACTCCCACCCTCCCCGAATCACCCAAACCATAAACAATAACTTCATTTCCCCCCCCTTGTTTCACGCAAAACAAACCCACTAGAGCATTTCTAGTCCTCATGAAGCTGAGCTCACACCTTTCCTCCGATCAAAGCCGGGGGGGGGGGGGGGCTTTTCTTTATCCCCGCGGCCTTCTCACTCGTTTATTTTGCAAGGCGTTTCTTTCGTGGAAAAGCAAGGAGGACTCTTTTCAACAACCAAAACAAGAGACACTCTGCACAGGTTCAGAAACCCCCGTTACATACATACAACCGAAGCTCGGTTTGCAAGGAGGCCTCAAAAAAAATAAAAAATAAAAAAACCCCGGAGGCTCAACCAGAGAAGCACAAAACGGCTGGAAATTTTAAGACGGGGACACCAATTCCCCCCCCCCCCCAATTGCTTCTCGCCTCATCCGTGTCTCCCGCCGACAATGGCCTGTTTTTATTCCAACTTCCGGTGCTAAAATTTCCTGTTTTTCTCTGCAGGCTGTCTCAGCTCTGGGTGGGGGAGTTCTAGTTACACCGGCAAAACTCCAGCTCGGTTTTTTTGGCTGACTCGTTTTGTGTGATATTTTGCATTGTTGCAGCTTTTCAATGCCGCCGCGCGTTGCAAACTTCTGATGATCTGGAAAAATCACGTCTCCCACTCTTAAGCGTCAGAAGGCGGGTGGGTGGGGGATTTAGAAACCAGGTTAAAATTTGGGGTGGGGGTGTCAAAGAGGCCACTAAGCACAGAGGGTAGCCGTCCTGGACTTACAACCAGTTCGTTTAGTGACCGAAGTTACAACGGGAACTTTTCTCTGCCGTTTTGCCCGAATATTTGATCTAGTGGGGGGGGTGGGAGGTTAAGGAGCAGAGTTCAAAAGCAATCTTGATCTCTTTCGAAACAAACCACGATTACCGGTTATCATCTGTTGTGCGTCGTAAGGCTCCATGTAGCCGTCGTTCTCTTCTAATCTTTCAGCATCTCTTTGGCCCTTGGTCTGTTTGGCATCGTAAGGATCGGCGTAATCTTCCAAAATGATAACCTGCCAAAAAAGGATTTAAAAATAAAATCATCGTTTTATAGCTTATTGATTAAACTTCCATGGCCCCCATCTGTCCATCCAAGCGACTCCGGGAGGCTTAAAATATTTATATATATATAAATATATATATATAATGTTTCCTTTCTTTCTTTTTCTTCCTTCCTTCCTTTTCTTCTTTCCTTCTCCCTTTGCTACCTTCTTCCTTCCTTCTTTCTCCCCCTCCCTTCTCTCTCTCTCTTCCTTCCTTTTCTTTCCTTCTTCTTTCACTACCTTCATCCCCCCTTCCCTCTCCCTTCCCTCTTTCTTTTTCTTCCTTCCTTCCTTTTCTTCTTTCCTTCTCCCTTCACTATCTTCCTTCCTTCTTTCTCCCCCTACCTTCTCTTTCTCTCTTCCTTCCCTTTCTTTTTCTCTTCCTTCCTTTTCTTTCTTTCTTTTCCTTCCTTCCCTCGCCCACTCCCTTCTCTCTTTTTCTTCCTTCCTTTTCTTCTTTCCTTCTTCCTTTGCTACCTTCTTCCCTCCTTCCTTCTCCCCCTCTCTTCTCTCTCTCTCACTTCCTTCCTTCCCTCTTTTTCTTTTTTCTTTCTTTCTTTCTTTCTTTCTTTCTTTCTTTCTTTCTTTCTTTCTTTCCCCCCCCCCTCTCTCTCTCTCCCTCCCTCCCTCCCTCCCTCTCTCTCTCTCTCTCTCTTTCCTTCCTTGCAATTTGGCTGAAGAAAATTAGAAAGAGACTTCAGACATCCATAAACATTGCCGGATCCTTTTTCTCCAAAACTGGATTTTGTAAGATCTGCCCAGTTTCTTCCCAAACGGGAAGGAGAGGATCCCAATTTTTAAACCCCACAAAATTAACGGACGGCAAAACTTTTTGGGGAAAGTTTTTGGGAAATGCCTTTCCTACCATTTGCTCGTCTTCCTTCCAAACCAAACCCCCATTTTTTAAAAAAGCTCCGAACCAACGGATGGCAACACAGACCCCACTCCCAAACCTCAAACCCCCAAACCCCTTCATCTTCCAAAACCCCCCAAAAGTGGCAAACCGTAATGGCATCTTTACCGTTTCTTGCTTGGGCTTCTCCGGTTCGGCCGGCGGGACCGGATTGGGATTGGGGGCTGATCCTGAAAAGTTCTTTGCGTTTTTCTCCTGGGCGTTGACTTTGATGAGACGGTTGATGTACCCCCCACAACTGGGGGGCCCTTTGGGGGGCCCCCAGCCGGGGTCCTCTGGGGGGGCCCCTTCCACCCGCGAATTCTTGCGCATCTTCCCTGCGGCGGCTTGCAAAAGTCCCTGGAGATTGTCGCGGGACAAGCGGCTACTCGTGCCATCTTTCCCCGGTGCCAACGGAGTCTTGGTGCCAACCAACTCGGTGGCCGAGTTCTTCCGGTTCTTCCCGGGCAGCGATGCCAGTCCGGCTTCGGGCGATGCTAAGTTTTTTCGGGCACCGCCGCTTGGTTTGCTCACATGATGCCCACTGCTGGGTTTAGGACGATCCGAGACGGTTTTGAGGTTGGCGGGGAATTCTTTGAACCACTTGGCAGCCATGCTGACCGGACGAAGTCAAGAAGAACCGAAGCCCCCTCCCCAAAAAAAAATTTTTCCTGGGTCCCCAGCAGCCTCAGCCCACCTTCCAGCACCCCAGCTGGGAAGTTGCACCCCGCTTGCAAACCGAGAAGGCCAAGTCCAGCAGCAGAAAGCAAGCCAAGGCATGCCCCGGATTTGGGACCCCAGGAAGACCCCCCCCAAATTAACGGGGTTCTCTGCCTCCCCCCTTAGGACCTCCTGCAACCGATGGACCAGCTACAGACCCCCCATAAAGGCATCAGGTGGGAGGAAAACCCCTTTTCCGATGCTTCATCCCACCCTCCCACCCCACCCCCAAAAATTATTTGCGTACCCCAAATCTCAGCATCGCTGTAGGTCAGCCGAATCGAAGATAAATTTGCTCGATTTTTTCCGGAGTTTTGGGAAGTTGGAAACTGCAATAAATAAAAAAACTAGCAAAGGGGGTGGGGGGGTGGGAAAAATAGGGAGAAAAGAAGAGATGGGAGGATCTGGGGAGGGGGAGAGTAGGGGCTAACCCGAACCCCGTTTTTCCAAGCCAGTGAGCCCCTGATTTTAAATCCTGGGGTGGGGGCTTTTTTTCTCCCCGGGTTTAGAGGGCAAACAAAGGGGGTTTGCTTCCCCCCTACCCAAAATAGAGATGCATCAGGATAACCCACCCACCCACCCAAAACTCAGGGGGTCTCCAAAGCAGAGATGGGAGAAGGGCTCCAAACTGGGGGCTGTCCCCCCCCCAGACCTTCCTCTCCCCCACCCCCAAATCCTCTTTCCCCAGCCCAGGGGTGGGAGAAGACCCCCCTCCCCTTTTCCAGTTGCAATTTACTTGGCCCCCCACCCACCCCCGCGCGCGCAATCCGGTGCAAAGAGTTGGCTTTGGCTTCGCGCAACTTTGCGAGCGCTGCTCTGGCTCGCGCAGGGAGGGAGGGAAGGAGGGAGGGAGGAGGGAGGGGGCGGCATCTCCCCCGCCCAGATCCGGAGGGCGGGGTGTGAGGGGGGGGGGAGGCTTGGATGAGGCGGGGGCGCGCACAGATGGGAAGCGCGGGGGCGCGCAGGCAGGCTGCTGAAAGTAGCAATAGGAAACTTTGTAAACTAATAAGATAAAAACAAAAACAAAACTTGGGCTAAATTAATTCTTATTTTTTGTCTTTCCAGGCTATCAAATTGGATACAACTGTTTCAATGGTATTTTTCTATCTATTGCTATCTATCTATCTTCTATTGCTAACTATATCTATTTTCCATCTATCTATCATCTATCTACATCTATCTTCTATCTATTGCTAACTCTATCTATTTTCTATATTGCTAACTCATCTAACTTCTATCTATCTATTGCTAACTCTATCTATCTATCTATCTATCTATCTATCTATCTATCTATCTATCTATCTATCTTCTATCTATTGCTAACTATATCTATTTTCCATCTATCTATCTATCTATTGCTAACTATTTTCTATCTATTGCTAACTCATCTAACTTCTATCTATCTATTGCTAACTATATCTATCTATCTATCTATCTATCTATCTATCTACATCTATCTACATCTATCTTCTATCTATTGCTAACTCTAACTTCTATCTATCTATTGCTAACTCTGTTTATATCTATTTTTTATCTATTGCTAACTATATCTATTTTCTATCTATCTTCTATATTGCTAACTATATCTATTTTCTATCTATTGCTAACTATCTATTTATCTATTTTCTATCTATTGCTAACTATCTATTTATCTATTTTCTATCTCTCTATCTTCTATATTTATTTATTTATTTATTTTATTTTTATTAAATTTGTATACCGCCCTACTCCCTAAGGACTCAGGGCGGTGAACAGCCATAAAATAAAACATGTAGATACAAAATTTAAAATAAGAGATAAAACTAATTAAATGAATATTTATTTATAATATATATTGCTATAATATAATATAATATATTGCTAACTCTATTTTCTATTGCTAACTCTATCTAACTTCTATCTATCTATTGCTAACTATATCTATCCATCTTCTATCTATTGCTAACTCTATCTATCTATATCTATTTTCTATCACTAACTATATCTGTCTATCTATTCATATCAATCATATCATTATCTATCTATCTATCTATCTATCTATCTATCTATCTATCTATCTATCTATCTATCTATCTATCTATCTATCTATCTATCTATCTATCTATCTCTCTCTAGTTAAAAATGCCCACAGACACACACGTGTATTCCAGCTTCTTACCTATCTAATGCATAAAGACGTTCGCCCATGCATCTACTCCGGATCCACTCCGAATTAAAGCCTCTCCCTCCTCCTCCACCCCCCCCATTGAGAGCCAGAGTGGGGCGGGGGAGAGGAAGGCGGGGCGCGATGCGCGCCGGCGCAAAACCCGCGCAGCGCCTGGATATCCTGCTGGGAGTCCCGCGCGCCTTTGCTCCGGATTCGCGCCTCTTTGCCTTCTGCCCAGGTGAGCCATCCGGGAGGGAGTCCCTTCTTTGCAACGCCTGCACCTTTCCATCCCTGCTTTTTCCAACACCCCAAAATGCCCCCCTCCTCTAATATTATATATATTGTGTAATACAGCATTATAAAAGTATTATTATTTTAGGGTGTCGTGCTGGATCCTGCAAAGTCACCGGAGCGAGATGTGAGTAGGAAGGACAGAATATTTTAAATAATAATCCTTGTTCAGGATTCCGTTGCAAGTTCACCCATTTTGCACACTTCCCTTGCACACTTGGGAGTTTTATTTAAAAGAAAACTACCCTGCAAAATCTGGCATGGGTGCCTAATACTCTATCTATCTTACTTTACTTTACTTTTTACTTTACTTTTTACTTTACTTTACTTTTCTTTTTACTTTACACTTTTCTTTTCTTTTCTTTTCTTTCTTTTTTCTTTTCTTTTTTTCTTTTCTTTTCTTTTCTTTTCTTTTCTTTTCTTTTCTTTTCTTTTCTTTAGGACTCAGGGCGGTGTACAGCCATATTAAAACACATAAAATTTACAAAATTTAAAAACCATTAAAATCAAATATACAAAAATTTGGCCCACAAATTAAAAACTAACATACACCCATTAAAATTCATATTCATATTAGGCCATATTAGATATCTATCTATCTATCTATCTATCTATCTATCTATCTATCTATCTATCTATCCATCCATATCTATCTATCTATCTATCCATCCATCCATATCTGTCTATCTGTCCATCCATATCTCTATCTATCTATCCATCCATATCTATCTATCTATCTATCTATCTATCTATCTATCTATCCATCCACATCTATCTATCTATCCATATCTATCATCTATCTATCTATCTATCTATCTATCTATCTATCTATCTATCTATCTATCTATCCATATCTATCATCTATCTATCTATCTATCTATCTATCTATCTATCTATCTATCTATCCATATCTGTCTATCTATCCATCCATATCTATCTATCTATCCATCCACATCTATCTATCTATCTATCCATCCACATCTATCTATCTATCCATATCTATCATCTATCTATCTATCTATCTATCTATCTATCTATCTATCCATTCATATCTATCTATCTATTTATCTATCTATTTGTGAGGGTCAACCCAGTTTCTTACTGTTTGTCCCCTAGATTCCTGGCTTGTGAGCCGCAAAGCAAGAATTGTGTTTGGAAAATCATAGTGTAATTTTCTGTATTTGGGGGTTGCGTTTTCTCGGGGTTTTCTTTTTTTTACGGTGGGCGGGGCTAAGCAGGTGGTGGGTGGGGCCTGAAAGAAGGCGGGGTCTCCCGGAGCTGGGTTCAAATGACAGGTTTTAACCAGGTTTTAAGGTTGAGTTTCTCAAGTTAGCCAAGGCCGAGGGTTTACGCAAACGGAAAACGAGGTTTGCAAAAAAGTGGCAGTTATTCAATCCTAGTTTGTTTTAATCTGGTTTGTAGGTTAAGACCCGGCCAGGAAAACCCCTGTTCACCAGGCTCTAAGAAGCTGGTTAAGGCGAATCCCTTGAAACATTC
Source organism: Pantherophis guttatus (assembly GCF_029531705.1). The sequence goes on from NW_026844140.1 coordinate 135,206, forward strand.
GGGTGAGTTTAAAAGAGTCGATTGAATGTGTGAATTAGGCGTGCAATGAAGCTTCTGCTCGGGGGTTTTGCACGCGGAGAGTTAAAAAGCGTGAAAAATTAAGCGGGGGGCAGAATTTTTATCATTTATGGGTTTCAAGCAATGTGCCCCCCCCCAGTTGGGGGCTGTTGGAAGGAAGGAAGGAGAGGGAGGGAGGGAGGGAGGAGGGAATGGAAGAGAGGGAGGGAGGCAGAAGGGAGGGAAGGATGAGGAAAGAAGGAAGGAGTAGAAGGAGGGAGGGAGGGAGAAGGAAGGGAGAGGGAGAAGGAAAGAAAGAGAGGAGGAAGGAAGGAGAGGGAGGGAGGAGAAAATGGAAGAGAGGGAGGGAGGGAAGAGGAAAGAAGGAAGGAGTGGAAGGAGGGAGGGAGAAGGAAGGGAGGGAGAAGGAAGGAATGGGAGGGAGAGAGGAGGAAAGAAGAAAGGAAGGGAGGAAGAAGGAAGGGAGGAAGAAGGAAGGAAGAGAGGGAAGGAGGCAGAAGGGAAGGAGGAAAGAAAGGGAGGAGGAAGAAAGGAAGGAGAGGGAGGGAGGAGGGAATGGAACGAGGGACGGAGGAGGAAAGAAGAAAGGGAGGGAGGCAGATGGAAGGGAGAGAGGGAGGAAGAAGGAAGGAAGAGAGGGAAGGAGGAAAGAAAGGGAGGAGTGAAAGGGAGGGAGGGAGGAAAGGCTTTTTCCTGCTATATTGTCTTTTTTTTCATATTTTACTGGGTCTTCCTAACCAAAATTTGCTTTTTTCAGGGCTTTTAAAAAAGAAGGAAATCTTTGTTGGAAATCTCCCCTTGGATATCAAAGAGGTGAGTTTTCTCAATTTGTTTATTTTATGCCCAGATGCCACAAACCCACATATACCATAGATGTGTTACGTACGTACAGTTAGTCCTTGAGTTATGGCCACAACAGAGGTCAGAATCTGAAGCAAGAGAGGATTGTAAGTGAAATTAAAAAGCCTTTATAAAAATACTTTTGATGTTACAATGACTCGGGACTTTTATTGTTTTTTTAGCCCAAACTCTCAAATAATTTAATCACCGTCCAGAGTCCTTCCTTGAGAGGGTTCATGTGGACTAGTAACATGAAATATAAACATAAAGAAATAAAATGCCAAGCAAAGGCAATTGCCTAGAGATGTGGTAATCTATTTTTCAGATAAAGAAATTAGGAATAAAATTGTGCAAAATTCCTTCAATTCTAATTTGCAATTGTATGGAAGAAAGATTTGGATTTACAAGGAACTCCCACCTAAGATATTAATGGAAAGGAAGAAATTTGGCTTTCTGGTGTCTGAGTTAAAAAGGAGAAATATTCAATTCCGGTGGGACGTCCCAGTTGGTATTATATTGAGATATCAAGGAGAAAGATACCAGTTAAATACTGTTGAAAGAGCGGAAGAATTTTATCAAAATAGGTTGAAAATGAATTTAACGTCTTCAGATATAATACAGGATAAGCAGAAGGAGCTGGAATTAAAGACAGAGACTGTACCAGATAAATTGCCTTTGGATTTATCGGATACCCCAGCTGGATTATCTACAAATTTGAGAGAAGTGCCATCTGATTTTAATGTGATGACTTATCAAGGCAAGGACAAGCATGGAAACCAATTAGAGGATATACAAGGGATAAAAAAGAAACGCGAGACACAAAAAATTAGGATGGAAGTCAAACCCACAAAAAGAAAACAAAAAAAGAAATAGGTTTGTACAAAAATAGAAATTTCTAACCCAAGCAACAGTGAAGCCAGTGATTTTAAAATATGAATGATTATGTGAAAACATAGAGGAGGCGACATATTGGTCAATATCATCCTGAGGATAGTGGCAGATCTCTGCATTGCCGTAATTTTGGGACATGGAAAGAGCCTCAAATTGATGGTTTTGAATTATCTACTTTGAAACTTCTTTTTGTGTTGATAAATATATTATAATTATCTTGAATTATAAGGCAAGAGAATCACATTGGGACATGCAGAAGATCGGGTTGTTACCCAATACGATGATGGAAATTAATAATCCTGATGAAACCCACAATTATTATTATATGGAATATAATTATAATGTCACTCGGGTGGTTGTTTTTACTTTTATATATATAAGAAGATGTTTACTACTGATGGGGGCAGATATGATTGGAGATCTTGAATAAACTGTTGCATCCGCAAGCTATGTTACCCTATTATGGATGTTGGTTTTAACAATCCAGTGGAAAGACTTCAAGAAGATATTATATGGACTATAAATTTAAAGTTATTGTCTTTTCTTTTTTTATTTAGATATAATGGAATATATATATATATATATTTTTAAGTAGTGTGGGCAGTGAATTAAAGATATCAAGAATTGTTGTGTATGGTAAATTTGTAAGACAGTGGGTGAATAAGCTAGCTACAGACTGATTAGTTTAAGAAAAGGGATTTTTAAGTGATACATTTAGGGGAGTGGAGGAAATGGATAGAGTGGAATAAATGTTAAATTAGATTTTATGGGGAGCCCGCTTTGAAATGTTATTAAAGTAGGACTTATCGTATAGTTTTAAAGTGGAAGGTGGTTTTGAATTGTTGCAATAATGTATAGATATAAAACACTATTATGCTAAATTAGAAGTTATTTTATAATAGTTATAGTATAATGTGTTTGTTTTTTTTTGTTTTTTTTCTCTTCTTCTTTTCTGAAATGTATGGATAAAGGGGGATTTATAATACTTTTAGTAAGTAAAGGTCAGTATTTTGAGGAGGGAGTAAGTAATCTGTTATGAATTAGGGGTTTTTTTTGTTACGAAGAAGTCACAGGGGGGGAAGGGTGGGGAGGGGGGGTTAGGGAGGGGGGGGAGGGGGGGGAAAAAGGGGGAAAAATTTGTATTTGAAAACCTTTTCAATAAAAAAAAAAAAAAAAAAAAAAGAAATAAAATGGATCAGTTATTAGCCCATGTCAAAGTGCAGAGTTCCAGTCACAAATTATGACTAAAATCTGATAAAAATAATTTAAAATGGAATTGGAATAAAATATGATTTAAAATGAAATTGGAATAAAACACGATATAAAATGGAATTGGAATAAAATACAATTTAAAATGAAATTGGAATAAAATATGATTTAAAATGGAATTGGAATAAAACACAATTTGAAATGAAATTGGAGTAAAACACGATTTGAAATGAAATTGGAATAAAACACGATTTAAAATAGAATTGGAATAAAACACAATTTGAAATGAAATTGGAGTAAAACACAAATTAAAATGGAATTGGAATAAAACACGATTTGAAATGAAATTGGAATAAAACACGATTTAAAATGAAATTGGAATCAAATACAGTAATTTAATAGATAAATAAAATAAGATATGATAAGTTTGGGATGATAGTCATCCTTTTTTGTCTCAAAAAAATCTTCTTTATAAAACCCAGATCGTCAAGAAACTTTTCGGCCTAATAATTCCAATTGAGGAATCTTTAATTTTTTTCCCAGACCCAAACAATCGGATTTTTTTTTTCTTCCTTCCCCTTGTAAAAAGTTTTTAATTTATATTTCCTGAATTTCTTTTTACTTTATTTCTTCATTAGGAAGAAATTGCCTTCTTATTCAAGGATTTTGGGATCAAATCTTTGAGGAAACACAATAATTCTTTTAAAAGGTAGGCTGGCGTTTCTATTTAAAAAAAAAAATCCTCAAAATCTGAATTATTTTGAGGGCAGCCATAATTTACGTCGCTAAGCAAGAGATGTTGTTGAGTGAATCAGGCCTGACTGGACAACCATTCGAAGCAACAAAGGCCCAGAAAAAAGTGACGTAGATTCCATCCTCGCACTTACGACCGTTGTGGCGTCCCGACAGTCACGTGATCAAAATCCAAGCACTGGGCATGTATTTATGACGGTTGCGGCATCCCGGGATGACGTGATCCAGTTTGCGACCTTCCCAGCCGGCTTCGAGCGAGGAGAGAAGCTAGATTCGCTTCACGACCAATGATTCGCTTAACGACTGCAGCCATTTGCTTAACAATCGCGGCGAAATTTGGACACGGCTCTTTTAACAACCCCCCTTGTTTTAGCAACATAAATTCCATTCCTATTGCTGTCATAAACTCAAGGGCGATCTGTCTTCGTTTATCTTCCTTCCCTGCTTGTCACAACAACCCTGCGAGGTAGGCCAGGGAGCGAAAGAACGAGCTGGTTTTCCAAGGAAACTTAGCCAGGGCTTCTCTCTCAGATGTCCTTTGGTAGTTCAAGAGGGGCTGGGGACGATGGGCATTGGGGATGATGGTGGCTATTGTCCGGGGGTCTTTATTAAGGGCGTCCAGTGGGGGAAAAAATATTTGTTTAAATTTCTGCATTTTCTTTTCCCTCCGTAGTTTTGCATTTCTGGAGTTGACGGCCCCCGAAGCCGCAAAACTAGCAGTAAAGCTTATGAACGGGCAGCTCCTGAAAGGCCGACCGATGTCCGTCGCGTTTATGGAAAACAGGAAAATTCACGAGGTTCTGAAAACCAGCACTCCGATGCCGGTATAAACCACGATTCATGGTTTATCCATATCACAGCCGGCATGCTTTACGTGGGAAGTGTGTGTCCCCCCTCCTCAAAACTCACAGAGACCTTTAGAGCTCGCTTTCCCCCCCGCTAGCTGATTCTCGGAGTCTTCTTTAAACAGATTTAAAGAAAGTCCTCGATTTACAACAGTTCATTTAGTGACCCAAACTTTTCACATTTACTGTGGGCTCCATTTGTGGTCGTAAATTGACCACAATTTTAACAGTGAACGGTTAAATTTTAATATTAAAAGAAGGGGGAGGGAAATCCATAATAGAGATCCGTTATATTTTTATTTTTTTTATTTTTTTTATAGGTTTTGGTTCACGCATTTAAATTTAAATTGTTTTATAAAGCCAGAACAATTCCTTTGCAATTTTAGGCTCAGTTTCCCTGCTGTAGTTCTGGGGGAACGGGATGCTAATTCAAGCTTGTTTCAAGTTCTTGCCCCGAATGATGGTTTGTTTAATGGTAGTTTGCTGCACCAGTCATGATGGTGGGGCCTGCTATGTTAAACATAGTTATGTTACTGCTTTTTAATTTTGGGGCCAAATTTATATATATCTTTTTAAATTGTTTTAATGTTTGTATTTATGTTTTTTACTTTGGCTGTATACCGCCCTGAGTCCTTCAGGAGAAGGGCGGTCTATAAATTTGATAATTAATTAATTAATTAATTAATTAATTCTATTTAAGCTATTTCGATCTGGATTTATTCCCTTACAAATGTCTTTTTTTTTTTTTTTTTGCTTTTGTAGGATTTGGAAGTGATCCCCGCCAGAGAATGTGGAATAACCAACGGTACAAGATCTTGTTCTATTGTTATTTTTTTAAAAAAAAAATTGATCCTGGTAAAAGGAAGGCAGCCTCGTACCCAATTTGTCATTAATTTATTTTTTCTAATGCTGTTTTAAGAAAATCTGACCTAGGGGCAGGAACTTGATTTTCCTGATTGCGATTTACGTGGCTGTTTAGCCTTGCTGGCATCAAGGCTATCAGATTTGTGTTTTTTAACCTCCCCCAAAGGTGCCACCCACATCTCCCCTGTAAATCAGAGAGCCTGCTATGCTGTCCCCATGGAAATGAGGTACGTGCAAACACGAGGAGGAGAAAATGTGGTGGTGGGGGGGTGTTTTCCTCCTCGGATGCTACTAGTGGTTGGAGTGATAATTATGAATTTGGCGACAGGTTTCGGCCCGATGGATTTGTTGCGTTAATTCAATATTTTGCACTGAGTAGCCCGTTTGCCACGTCCCTGACTCGTTTTCCTGGTTTCTCATAAATCCCTTTCGCTCCGGACTCTTTCAAAAGCTTCTATGCGATCCCGAGTCACGGCCAGAGGGGGTTCTTCTAGATGACCTCTCTTTCCTTCTCCCTCGCTTTTCGCTTTATTATTTCCTTTTAGAAGTTCGTTTCTGTTCCACGTGCTGAAGGGCTGCTTCGGAGATGCCAAGTGGCTGCGTTCCGTGGTCGGCGTGGCAGGGGAGGTGGGGCTTCTGGTGACGGACACGCTTCCGCTGATGCCGTACTTCTGGGCCATCGTCCTTAACGAGGTTTGCCGTGAGCAGGATTCGACTCCGGAATTCCCAGGCTGAGGGCTTCCCCTTCTGTAGATTGTGACAGTGGCGCTGGTTTTAAGCCTCATGAGGGCTAGGAACTTGATTGCTGGGGAGCAGTGGCTCCGTTTCCAAGCCTCATGAGGGCTAGAAACTTGATTCGTGCCGCCGGGGAGCAGTGGCTCCGTTTCCAAGCCTCATGAGGGCTAGAAGCTTGATTTGTGCTGTGGAGGAGCAGTGGCACCATTTCTAAGCCTCATGAGAGTTAGAAACTCGATTCGTGGCACCGTTTCTAAGCCTCATGAGGGCTAGAAACTCGATTCTTGCCATTGGGGAGCAGTGGCTCAGTTTCCAAGCCTCATGAGGGCTAGAAACTTGATTCATGCCACCGGGGAGCAGTGGCGCCGTTTCTAAGCCTCATGAGGGCTAGAAACTTGATTTGTGGCACCGTTTCTAAGCCTCACGAGGGCTAGAAACTCGATTCTTGCCATTGGGGAGCAGTGGCTCAGTTTCCAAGCCTCATGAGGGCTAGAAACTTGATTCATGCCACCGGGGAGCAGTGGCGCCGTTTCTAAGCCTCATGAGGGCTAGAAACTTGATTCGTGGCTCCGTTTCCAAGCCTCATGAGGGCTAGAAACTTGATTAGTGCCTCTAGGGAGCAGTTTGCTGATTTAGAGGCTGCAATCCTTGGTCTTTTGATCATGCAGGAATGCTACAAATCCATGGAGAAGCTCTTCAAGGCTTTAGCTGAGGCCGAGGCCGGCTTGCCCTTCCTGGCCAAACAGGAAGTGCAGAGGGGCGCCCGGTGCCTGGCCCAGTGCGACATCGGGGACGAGGGCAGCGCCTGGAACAGGTGAGGGGCTCCCCGCCCTCTTTGGGGATCAGCCAGAGGGAGGGAGGGAAGGAAAAATAGAAAAGGAAAGGAGGAAGGAAGGAAAAGGAGGGAAGGAAGAAAAAGAGGCAGGGAGAGGGAAGAAGGGAGCGAGGAAGGAAGGAAAAGAATAGAGGAGGGAGAGAAGGAAGGAAAACTGGAAGGAAGGAAAAATAGAAAAGGAAAGGAGGAAGAAAGGAAAAGGAAGGAAGGAAGAAAAAGAGGCAGGGAAAGGGAAGAAGGGAGCAAGGAAGGAAGGAAAAATAGAAAAGGAAAGGAGGAAGAAAGGAAAAGGAGGGAAAGAAGGAAGGAAGAAAAAAAGGCAGAGAGAGGGAAGTGAGCAAGGGAGGAAGGAAAAAAATAGAGGAAAAGGGAAAAATAGAAAAGGAGAAAGGAAAAGTAGGGAAAGAAGGAAGAACGGCAGGGAGAGGGAAGAAGGGAGCAAGGAAAAAATAGAGGGAGGAGGGAGGGAAGGAAGGAAAAATGGAAGGAAGGAAGGAAAAATAGAAAAGGAAAGGAGGAAGAAAGGAAAAGAAGGAAGGAAGGAAAAAAAGGGCAGGAAGAAGAGAGACAAGGAAGGAAGGAAAAAAATAGAAGAGGGAAGGAAGGAAGAAAGGAAAAGAAAGAAGGCAGGGAGAGAGGGAAAAAGGGACCAAGCAAACAAGGAAAGAAAAAAAAAATAGAAGAGGAAGGAAGCAAAAGAAAAATGGAAGGAATGAAAAGAAGAGAGGGGTCAGAGAAAAAAAGGAAGGAAGGAAGGAAGGAAGAAAGAAAGAAAGGAACTGAGACATTTGTTTGGCTCTCTCTTTCTCTACCCCCCCCCCAGGTGCTGGGTGCTGGACCCCCTGGGCGACCTGGCCGTGGTCTTCTTTGTGGACTTCGGCCGCTGCGCCAGCCTCCCCCTGAACTCGCTACGGAAGCTGGACGCGGAGCAATTCTGGGAAATTCGCCCTTTGGCTCAGCCCTTCATGCTGGAGGAAGGTAAGGCTGGCAGATACCTGGCTGGCTGGGGGATTCTGGGACTTGAAGCCCACCCCTCTTAAAGCATGCTGGCTGGGGGATTCTGGGAGTGGAAGTCCATCCCTCTTAAATCATGCTGGCTGGGGGATTCTGGGAGTTGAAGTCCATTTCTCTTAAAGCATGCTGGCTGGGGGATTCTGGGAGTGGAAGTCCATCCCTCTTAAAGCATGCTGGCTGGGGGATTCTGGGAGTTGAAGTCCATTTCTCTTAAAGCAGGCTGGCTGGGGGATTCTGGGAGTTGAAGTCCATTTCTCTTAAATCATGCTGGCTGGGGAATTCTGGGAGCTGAAGCCCACCCCTCTTAAATCATGCTGGCTGGGGGATTCTGGGAGTTGAAGTCCATTTCTCTTAAATCATGCTGGCTGGGGGATTCTGGGAGTCGAAGTCCACCCATAATTGTGCTTATTAGCAGCTTTGAGAAATGGGATAAAATGTTCCTTTTTTGGATGAAACAATTTAAAGAGGATTTTCTTTCTGGGTTTTGCAGGAGTTTTCCCCCCGCAGGTCATCCGAAGGCAAATCCTGGAAGGAACATTGAAAGGACCTTCTCAATGGGAGGTAAACAGGGGAAGAAATATATATATTTATTTTTGTTTTCACCCGGAAAACTAAATCTCGTTTAGAACTCTGATTTTGATGAGCCAAGAAGTCATTTCTGGATGAAATAAAATAGATGTACCTTTAAAGAAATTGCTTCTTTGTGTTGGCCTGAACCAAGCCAACTCTAGACTTGCTACGGCCCCATAAACCAGGATTGCAAACAAGCCAGGATTTTCAGATTAGAAATCCTGGCTTGTTTTAAAGAAGCAAACCAGAACGGCATTGAAGGAAACACCCCCCAAAAAAATACATTTGCTCATAGCCATCCAGTATCAAAAAAGCCAAAGTTTGAACTCTTGATAAGCTTCCTTCTGGAATCCTGGTTTGTCACTCACCGATCGACTGAACGAATCGATTCGATCCCAACTCGATAATCATTAAGAGTTCAGTTAGCTCCGAAAATCCAAAATCAGAAACCAGTGCAATTTCACAGACGGCCTCGTTGGGGATTTTTGCTGAAATCGGTTTTGCGGATTTTTGCAGCAATTCGGAAGTACAAACCATAGTTTCTTGGGCTTGCAAACACAACAATTGGCCGATTGTGGATTGTTTTGTGCGTGTGTCGAAAAGGCTCAGTCAACCTGCAAAGAAAGCTGCAAAACTTAAAATGGCTCTAGGCAAATAATAATAAAATTAAATTAAAAATTAATAATAATAATAAATTAAAAATAATCGTGCAAGCAACTTAAATTCCCCCCCCCAATCTTAATAAGGACCAGAAGCTTAAAATAATGTCAAAAGTTACTTTAACAAAACGCACAGCTGTACTATAACAATCCACATTCGGCTGAATTTTCTTCGTCCCAAGTTAAATATTCTATTTATGAAATATTAGCTGGGTGGGCACGACACTCGGCCAGATGCAAACCAGGCGCACAATGGTGTGATATAACACACAATAATTTAACAGGAATTTTTTTAAAAACTTGTTTTACAGCCACACATTTTAAGGTTTGTCGTCAAAACAGACTAAGAAGTGGTGGACTTGTGAAGTTCTTCCCAACAAGCTTGAAGTACATCAAATTTTCTTGTGGGAAATGTTTAAAAGTTGGTTTAAATTTTTTTGGGGGGGATATTAATTTGGTTGCTTCGCTGAGGCCTTATAACTTTGTGCTCGAAAAGGAAAAGAAAAAATGTTATTTTTCCTACTGCATTTTATGTCTTGGGAGAGAATTCTGCGGGATGTGTAAGCAGAAGGGGAGGGAAAAAATTACATAAATCTGTTATTTTGGCTCAGCCGTTCACTTGCAACCTTTGTTCTCTTTTGAGTTTGTTATTGCAGCTAATGGATTAAAATGCTAACTGGATCCAGAAATTGGCGTCTTCCTTTTCCCTTTGCATTATAAAAATACGCTTTTCAGCTCGAACTCCAGCAGTATTAAATCAGATTAAATTAAAAGAAAAATAAAGCTGGGGTGTTGTTTTTTTTTGAACGTTTTGCTTTTCTCTCCTAGGGCAAATGGGGGTTATTTTAGGAGAAACTCGGCTCTTACTTGGGAAAAAAAAAAAATGAGCACATTTTTTACTCTGCTCCGAGGCCCGATTAATTTTTAATTCTGATATACACGCGATTATTTTGAATCTTATTTAAAAAAAATGCACTCGTCTGAACAGACTAGGCTAACTTCAAATCTGGAATTTGGTGTGAAATGCAGAATGCTAGAGAAGAATCAATAAATCCTATTTTGCTGTCTCTGGAAATAGCTAGATTTTGGGGGGGATTAAGTTTCTAGTCCTCAAGAGTGCAAGATCAACCTTGACTCAAGGAAAGGTAGTTCAAGGGCTTGTCTTATTTTCCGTCTCAAATTAAATTTTATCAAACAGATGTATGCTCCGAGCGACAGCATCTTTTCATACGTAAGATGAAAGGCTCAACAAAACCGGATCCTTTTAAGAAAATGGATTAAATCTGGCGATTCCCCCAGATCCTCTCTGCTTGGGCAGATTAATGTGGCTCTAATTTATTTATTTTTTGGCCAGCATTTAATCTGCCTTTTTTTTGAGGGCTCAAGGTCTTCGCTAGCATTTCTGCGGGCTAGGATGGAAAAAAAAGTCACAAAATTCTTGGCTGAGAAAATGCGATTACACCTTCTGCGTGGTTGAAACAGACCGGTACCCGTGCCTGTTTTGTTCGGAAAACGGATTTTCTAGCACCCACGAGATTCTCCTGGGTCTCCTTTTTTTTCTGCAACTGCTTCTCGGATTGCCGGACCGGGGATTTGAACCGAGGAATCGTAAGCAACCCGGAGTAAATTTTGACCTGGTTTTTGCTTTCCAATTTTTAACGCTAGGAATTTTAATTTCTCCGTTGATCTTGAGAAGGGCGTGCAAGTATTCCTCGCTTAACGACCGGCTGTTTCGCAACGGTTCCACATTATAACAAAAACCATCCCAAAAAGTTACTTATAACCATGAAGTTACAACTTTCCTCTCTGGTCACAATTGCATTTTTCACCAGTTATCACTATTTTTCACCGTTCTAGTCAAGCGACCGTTATTTGCGCCAATTTAACCCCCATCCGTCACAATCGATCCGCTTCACAACTCGGTGGTTTGTTTTAACAACTGCAAAGATTCACTTTATCATCCTCTTTTAACGACCCAATAAATCCCTTGCGGGGTGGAGTCTGGGCAACTGAATGGAGCTTAGCGGAGTGTTTTACTGGCCGGCTGCCTTTCTTGTTGCCAGGGCGGAGTTTTGTCCAGCAGATAATATTCTCATTGTGCCCAGAAAGAGAGAGAGAGAGAAATATCTGCTTCTACCTAGGATCGAACTCAGTCTCCCGATTGTGAGATGACTCCACCTCTAGGCCACCACAACACTCAACGACTGCAAAGACTCACTTTATGACCCTAGGAAAAACAGTCCCAAAAATAGTCAAGTGTCCCACTTAAGGACTGCAACCGCTCACCCTCCAAAATGCCAGGCTCCCCTTGGGAGTCATTAAACGAGGACCTCTTGAAAAAACATGGGGGGAAAAAAGCTACCTTTGACAAGAATAATGCAGAGTTCTCTGCTGAAATTTGAAGCTTACATTATTTTGGCCAATTTTCCTTTTTTTTTGTGTGACGGCCAAGAAACTGGAAGATTGGGAGCCAAAAGGAGTTTCATCGCTCAGGTTATTTTTCTGCGAGACCCCCCCCCCGACCGCCATCCTCACCCCCCCTTTCCCCCCCGGACAGAGGTACCGCCAGACCCCCCCTTGAAATTAACAAATGTAATTGTTCTCCAAAGATACATATTTTGTTTTTCCCCATAGACATCCATCATACACTGTAACCAAAAAAAAAAAAAAGAGAGAGAAAAGAAATGAAAAAAAAAAAACAAAAAGGAAGAAGGAAAGAAAGAAGGAAGGAAGGAAGGGGAGGCGGGTTGGGGAAAGGGGAGAAGAGGAGGAGGAGGAGGAAGGAGAGAGAGAAAAAGCCGTGTACATGAAAAATAAGAAAATAAATTAAATCCAGCGCTGAAGGAAGAGGCCGTATTTTTTTTTTGTGTGGGTTTTCTCAGAACAGCAGCAGAAGGAAGTTTTCCGGCCAGAAGAAGAGGAGAAATTTCAAGGAGTTTTTCATTTTAGGTGAGTGTGGGGTTTGTGTGTGTTGTGTATTTTTCATTCTTTCCCCCCCTCCCCGTTGAATAAGAGCGAGAGGGGGGGGGCAGCCGATCGCCGGCCAGCGAGGGTCCGAGAGGGGGGGCTGCTCACGACGAGTGTTTATAAGAAGCCCGCCCCAAGGGCGATCGGAGCGGCTCTTCCGAAGAGCTGGCGAAGGAGTCCAAGGGAGAAAAAAAACTGTCCTTCCACAGCGTCCAGCGAGGAGGAGGAGGAGGAGGGGGGGGTCCAGGTTGGGATGGGTTGATGGCGGGGTGGCGGGTCCTGTTCCGTCGGCGCCGCGGCTAGCCGTCTTCCTTGGGGGGCGTGTACCAGCCTGGGAAGGGAGGGAGCAAACAAAACGAAGAGTTTCAGGAAAGAGCCAGCCCAGGCCGCCGTGGCCAGAGATGGAAGAGAAGGAGGAGAGTCGGAAGGGACCTCGGAGGTCTTCTAGTCCAACCCCCTGCTCAGGCAGGAAACCCCCATACCGTTTCGGACAAATGGTTATTCAGTCTCTTCTTGAAAACCCTCCAGGGATGGAGAAGAGAGGAAGGGAATGAGGGGAAGGAAGGAAGGAAGGAAGGAAGGAAAAGGAAGATGGGAATGAGGAGAAGGAAGGATGGAAGAAAGGAAGGAGATGGGAATGAGAAGGAAGGAAGGAAGGAAGATGGGAATGAGGAGAAGGAAGGAAGGAGATGGGAATGAGGAAAAGGAAGGAAGGAAGGAAGGAAAGAAAAAAAGAAGGAAGGAAGAAGGAAAAAAAGAAAGAAGGAAGGAAAGAAAGAAAGACAAAGAAGGAAGGAAAGGAAGGAAGGAAAGAAAGAAAGGAAAGGAAGGAAAGAAAGGAAGGAAGGAAAGAAAGAGAAAGAAGGAAGGAAGGAAGGAGATGGGAATGAGGAGAAGGAAGGAAGGAAAGGAAGAAAGGAAAGAAAGAAAGAAGGAAAGAAAAAGAAAGAAGGAAGGAAGGGAGGAAAGAAGGAAAGAAAGAAGGAAGGAAAGAAAGAAAGACAAAGAAGGAAGGAAGGAAGGAAAGGAAGGAAGGAAGGAAAGAAAGAGAAAGAAGGAAGGAAGGAAAGAGAAAGAAGGAAGGAAAGAAAGAAAGAGAAAGAAGGAAGGAAAGGAAGGAAAAGAAAGAAGGAACGAAGGAAAGGAAGGAAAGCAGAATAACAGAGTCGGAAGGGACCTCGGAGGTCTTCTAGTCCAACCCCCTGCTCAGGCAGGAAACCCCTCCACCCCTTCAGACAAATGGCTATCTAATCTCTTCTTAAAAAACTTCCAGTGTCCACAACTTCTGGTGGCCAGTCGTTCCGCTGATCAATTGTTCTGTCAGCAAATTTCTGATTCAAATTTGAAGATTTGACACCACTAATGGGAGGGAGGGGGGGAGTTTGGAGGCAGGCGGTCCTCGACGTACGCCCGTCCCCCGTGATAAGTTGTTAAAAGCCGGGCCTTACCGTTCTTCTCGTGGATCTGGACCAGGGATTTGTACGACTGCTGGGCTCTTGTCAAGCTGTACTGATTCTGCGGGGAAGAGAGACGCGAAAGAGAGTGAGACAACGCAGGGGCAGGCAACGGAGCCCACCTCGCAGGGTTGTTGTGATGGGGGGGGGAAGAGTTGGAGGCGGAGGAGGAAGCTGAGTTGGGTATGTTTTGAGGCCTTGAGATATTAGTAAAAAAAATAAAATAAATTAAGGCAGAGAGAATTTCAAAAGCAAAGAAGATAAACCTACTACAGACCAGGATTTCTTGGCTTGTGTCCATAGGTTTAATGCCTTATATTCTGAAAACAAGCCAGGTTGGCTGAGATCCGGGATGGTGGCTTTTAAGTGTTTGCTTTTTTCCTCGTGGTTCTCCCACTCGACCGGGGAAGGGAGGGAGGGAGGGAGGGAGGAAAAAGGGAAGGGAAGGAAGGAAATTGGGAAGGAAGGAAAGGAAGGAAGAAAATTGAGAAAAGACAGGAAGGAAGGAAGGAAGGAGAGGGATGGAGGGAAGGAAGGAAGCAAAGAAAGGAAAGGGAAGGAAGAAAATTGAGAAGGCGGGAAGGCAGGAGGAAATTGGAAAGGAAGGAATGAAAGAGGGGGGAAGGGAAGGAAGAAAATTGGGGAGGCAGGCAGGAAGAAGGAAAGGGGGGGAGGGAGGGAGGGAAGGAGGAAGGAAAGGAAAAGACAGGAAGGGAGGAAGGAAGGAGAGGTACAGAGGGAGGAAGGAAGGAAAGAAAGGAGAGGGAAGGAAGAAAATTGAGAAAGCAGGGTAAAAATTGAGAAGGAAGGAAAGGGGAAAGAAGAAAAAAAATTTGAGAAAAGGCAGAAGGGAGGGACGGAAAGAAGGAAGAAAATTGAGAAAAGGCAGGAAGGCAGGAGGGAAGAAGGAAATTGGGAAGGAAGAGAGGGAGAAAGGAAGAAAATTGAGAAAGAAGGCAGGAGGGAGGGATAGAAGGAAGAAGGGATGGATGGATGGAAGGAAGGAAGGAAGGAAGGAAGGGAAAGGAAGGGAGGAAGGAAGGAAGGAAGGGAAAGGGAAGGAAGGAAAGGAAGAGCGGGGGAAAGGAAGGAAGAAAATTGAGAAAGAAGGCAGGAGGGAGGGATAGAAGGAAGGAGGGATGGATGGATGAAAGGAAGGAAGGAAGGAAGGAAGGAAGGAAGGAAGGAAGGAAAGCCCCCCCCCGCCTGTCACTCACTTTGTTTGCGCCAAACTGGACTCTGGCTTTGCCTTTGACCAGAGTGGCACTGATCTGCATGATGACCGATTCCACCGAGTAGGCACTGCTCCAGCCCTGCCCGGGAGAAAGTCAAGGGGGTCATTGTGGCCAGGAGCAGGTCGGTCCCCCCCTCCCACCCCCCGGCTGACCCCCATCCCTGCCCGCTCACCTGCTTGGTCAGAAGCTCCATGCAGATGGCTCCTCCCCCCAAGACGTACCTGGAGAGAGAGAGTGAGAGAGTGAGAGAGTGTTTGGAAGAGAGAGAGACAAGTCCAAGATTCCCAACCCGGAACCGTCCTGTGTTCGAATCCGGCAGATTTAAAGATTTAGGGGAAATGATCTATTGTTCCTACGCTGGTTGTAGAGACATGAGACTGAAGTTTTTATTTATTTGTATTTTTCTCACCCTTGGGTATTTGCTTGTAAGTAACTCCAAGGTGGAGAACGTCCCTCATACTCCCCCCTCCTCCTGTTTTCTGAACAACAACCCTGGGAGGTGGGCTGCGCTGAGAGAGGAACTGGCCCAAGCTCGCCCAGCTGGCTTTCATGGCTAAGGTGGGACTAGAACTCCCAGTCTCCTGGTGATTGGCCCAAAGTTCCCCAGTTGGCTTTCATACTTTTAAGGTGGAACTAGAACTCCCAGTCTCCTGGTGATTGGCCCAAAGTCACCCAACTGGCTTTCATGGCTAAGGTGGGACTAGAACTCCCAGTCTCCTAGTGATTGGCCCAAAGTCACCCAGCTGGCTTTCATGCCTAAAGTGGGACTAGAACTCCCAGTCTCCTGGTGATTGGCCGAAAGTCCCCCAGTTGGCTTTCATGGCTAAGGTAGGACTAGAACTCTCCGTCTCCTGGTGATTGGCTCAAAGTCACCCAACTGGCTTTCATGCCTAAAGTGGGACTAGAACTCCCAGTCTCCTGGTGATTGATCGAAAGTCCCCCAGTTGGCTTTCCTACTTTTAAGGTGGGACTAGAACTCTCCGTCTCCTAGTGAATGGGCAAAAGTTACCGAGCTGTCTTTCCTACCTAAGGGAGGACTAGAACTCCCAGTCCCCTTGTGATTGGCCCAAAGTCAACAGGAGAGACTCACCCTCCGGAGAGCACGGGCGACACCACTCTTACGAAGGGGGGGGTCGAAGGGGAAGTTATCCTGCAAAGAGAAGGGCGAGAGGGGTGAATTTAAGCAAGGAGGGCTGCCGCTTCTCTTTGCGTCCGTCCATCCGTCCGTCCCTACGTCCAGACTGACCTTAAACGTGAAGTTGAGAAGAATGAAATCCACCCCTTCTTTCTCTTTCAGGATCTGCAGGTCACTGTGCAAGGCGCTGTCCTCGTCCACCCTGCGGGGAGGAGGGGGGAAGGGGGAAGAAAAAAAAGACACAAAAATTTGTTCCGGGGTCTGGGAAGCAACTGAAGTCATCTATGGGTCGTCCTCGGCTGACGACCAGAATTAAGCCCAACATTTCAGCTGCTAGAAAAGAGACATTTGTGGAGTGAGTTACTCTCTCAATTTTCCTGAACGGTCACTAAGTGAACCACTGTTAAGTCAAGAACCACCTGTGACCTTTATTTACTCTGAATTTTCCAAACGGTCAGTAAACGAACCGCTGTTAAGTCGAGGACTTAATTTTCCGGGTTTTCTGCCACGGTTTTAATCACTCGGTTAAGGAGCCTCCCAGGGTCGCTTCCATGCGGCGACGGACGGGCATACGAAGCGAATAAATGAAGTGAAATAAGAACTTACTTCAGGAGTTTCACATTCCAGTCGTAGAGGCTGTCGTTCATGAGTTCAACTGCATAGTTTCCTGGGGAGGGGGCCAAAAAGAGAGAGCTTAAGGGGCAGGCCGAAGACGCCCCCTCCACCCCCAAAAAAAGTCCAAAGCGAGGAGATCCCCCTCCTCTCCCCCGGAGACTCACCGCCTTTGAAACTTGCTGATCGGTAAATATCCCTGAGTTCCTTCATGAGCCGATCGGTGGCCTGCACGGAGCCCGACACTGCTCCCTGAGGGGGGGGGGGGGGGAGAAAGAGGAGGAGGCTGTGGATCATCCCTATGAGGTCGATTGGGGGGGGCTCCCAGAGGTCATTTAGTGGCCTCCCAGGGGCAGTTCGAGGAAGGAGTGGGGAGATTTGTGGAGTCCATTTGGGGTGTGTGTGTGTGCTCCCAGAGGTCATTTGGGGGCTCCCAGCGGCAGTTCAATGAAGGAGCGGGGAGGGAGACTTGTGGGGTCGGTTTGGGGGTGCTCCCAGAGGTCATTTAGTGGCCTCCAAGGGTTAGTTGTTAAGAGGACCAATTTTAAGTCAATGTCAGTGCTGTTGGAACGGACATTAAGTGGTCGTAAGTCGCGCCACAGGGCAATAGGGAAGAGCCGGAATGCCCAAGACTGAGTCCTGCCTACTCCCTCCCTCCCTCCCCCCCAATTTCCCCCTGCCCACCGCCCTCCCCCCCCAGGCGACACGTACATTTAAGTAATCTTGCCTCTGATTCTTTTTGATTTTCTCAAGAATAGCCAAGTTCTCCTTGCCGATCCCGTCATCCTCCGCCTTCTTCCCTTCCACCGGCTCTTCCTCCTTCATTTCGTAGTGGTCCAGCTCCTCCGTGTCCTGGGTGCGAGGATGAAGGGGGAGAGAGAGAAAAGAGAGGGTGGGAGTCAGCCCTTCCGGTGGGTGGATGGGCTCAAAGTAGGCAGGGTTTTTATATATATTCCAAACCTCCCCAGAGTCATCCTGGGGCAAGACTGATTGATAGGTAGACAGATGATAGACAGATTGATATAGATGATAGACATAGAGATATAGAGATATAGATAGATAGACAGACAGACAGACAGACAGACAGACAGACAGAATAGATAGATATAGATTAGGAAAGAATGATAGAGAAGATAGATGACAGACAGAGCTATAGATTGATTAGATAGATAGATAGATAGATAGATAGATAGATAGATAGATAGATAAAGATTAGATAGATATAGATTAGGAAAGATAGATGATAGACACACAGAGATATAGATTGGATAGATAGACAGACAGATTAGATAGATATAGATTAGGAAAGAATGATAAAGATAAATGATAGACAGAGATATAGATTGATTAGATAGATTAGATAGATATAGATTAGGAAAGATAGATGATAGACACACAGAGATTGGATAGATAGACAGACAGATTAGATATAGATTAGGAAAAAATGATAGAGAAGATAGAAGATAGACAGATATAGATTGATTAGATAGATAGATAGATAGATAGATAGATAGATAGATAGATTAGATAGATAGATAGAGATAGACAGACAGGCATATTAGATAGATATAGATTAGGAAAGAATGACAGAGAAGATAGATGAGACACACAGAGAAATATAGGTTGATTAGATAGATAGATAGATAGATAGATAGATAGATAGATAGACAGACAGACAGACAGACAGACAGACAGGCATATTAGATAGATATAGATTAGGAAAGAATGACAGAGAAGATAGATGAGAGACACAGAGAGATACAGGTTGATTAGATAGATTAGATAGATAGACAGACAGACAGACAAGATAGATATAGATTAGGAAAAATGATAGAGAAGATCGATAGATGATAGGCAGATATAGGCAGATTGATGTAGACAGACAGACAGATATCTATAGATTAGGAAAGAATGATAGAGAAAATAGAGATAGATGATAGATAGAGATAAGATAGATGATAGATTAACCTTTATTATCACTTTTTTCTCTAAACACTCTGGCACACATTAAAAAAAATGAAATTCTTGCTCTCAAAAGACAATAAACATGTAGCCATAAACATACATGCACACACACGCTATACAAATACAAACATACACAGACACAAAGGGCAGCTAATAAGTCTAACAAGCAAATAAATAAAATACAAATAAATTTGGGGGCAACCCTTGAATCTCGGGAGAGGGGGGGTCATAAGGGAGCGGGTACCTCGGGCATTTCCTCGTCTTCCTCTTCCGAAGACACTTCTTCCTGCGTATTCTGTGGAAAAACAGAAAGTTTAAGAGATGCAGCTGGAGGAGGGGATCCCCCTTCCAGCAGATCTCTTGAAGTTGATCTCCCAATGGAGATCCACGGACTCGAGCTCGGCCGCCAGGATCTCCCTGTCAATTCAGGGCCCCAAGGGACGTCCTCCGATTTATAGCCGCCATCGAGCCCAACATTCCCACCGCTAAGCGAGACCGTTAAAAGGGCATTTTTTTGGGGGGGGGTGAGGCTCACCTGTTCAGCAGGTAAGGGCTGGTCCAGCATCTCCACATCTGGATGCTGAGGAAGGTTGTAGAGTTTGCAGAGGTCGGAAATGATGCGTTTCAGGTGCTGCAGGAGCTGCCGAGGGAGGTGGGGGTCAAGGCCAACCCAGAGCCCCCCTCCCTCCCTGCCGGACTTGCAACTAGCCCCCTCCCCCAAATGCCACCCGCCTCCGCTGCCCGCTCGCTCACCAACGTGTTGCCCTTCTTTACGTCGGCCAGCCTTTCCAAGACCGCGGCCAGGTTGGGGTCGTCGGATTCCACCGACCAGATGGGGGGGACCGCCGGATAGGCCTCCTGGGGGGAGCAGAGGGGGGGGGGAATCAGGTCCCAGGCCAAGGGAGGGGGGATGACAGGAGGAAGAGGATGCTGGGGGGGGTGGGCCGTTGTGAGGGATGGGGAGGTGGGGGCTATAGGGAGATGGGAGGTGTAGTCCAAGAGAGGAGAGGGAGGGGATACTGGGATGGGGGCTGTAATTGAAAGGAGGAAGAGGGAGGGGAGGGGGTGACAGGAGGGGAGGGGTAGTACGAGGGGATGGAGGCAGGTATGGGAAGTGTAGTCTAAGGGACAAGAGGGAGGGGGTTTCCAGATGGGAGGGGTAGTCCAAGAGAGAGGAGGAGGAGATACTGGGATGGGAAGTGTAGTCCAAGGGAGGAAGGGAAGAGATGATGGGATCCAAGGGAGGAGGTTTCAAATTGGGAGGTGTAGCCCAAGAGAGAAGAGGAGGGATACTGGCATGGGACCTATGGTCCAAGAGAGGAGAGGGAAGAGATGATGGGACCTGTAGTCCAAGAGAGGAGAGGGAGGGGATGATGGGACCTGTAGTCCAAGAGAGGAGAGGGAAGAGATGATGGGACAGGAGAGGGAGGGGATGATGGGATGGGACCTGTAGTCCAGGAGAGGAGAGGGAAGAGATGATGGGACCTGTAGTTCAAGAGAAGAGAGGGAGGGGATGATGGGACAGGAGAGGGAGGGGATGATGGGATGGGACCTATGGTCCAAGAGAGGAGAGGGAAGAGATGATGGGACCTGTAGTCCAAGAGAGGAGAGGGAGGGGATGATGGGACAGGCGAGGGAGGGGATGATGGGATGGGAACTGTAGTCCAAGAGAGGAGAGGGAGGGGATGATGGGACAGGAGGTGTGGCCCAAGAGAGGGAGGGGACGATGGGATGGGACCTGGAGTCCCCGCCCCAAGCCCCGCCCACCCGGACCCGAAAAGCCCCGCCCACCGCCCACCCTCCCTCCCTCCCTCGGAGCGAGATACCGGCCCCCCTCCCTCCCCCCTCCTTCCTTCCCTCCCCCCCCTCACCGTGATGTTGCCATGGATACGGACCGGCCCTCCCCCAGCCGGCCCGGGCAGGAACTCGCAGCCCAGCTCGTCCGGGCAGGCGCGGGCGATGCGGAAGCGCTCGTGGCCGCGGTGGAAGATGGACTCGAGGAGCCGCAGCTCCCGCCTCAGCAGCGCGCGCCCCGGCCCCGCCCCGCCCGCCCCGCCAGGCCCCGCCCCGCCCGGCCCCGCGCGCTGCATCGTCCCATCGAGCGGCCCGCCGCCGCCGCCGGGGCCCCCCGCGCGTCCCCCCACACCGCAAGATGGCGGCCGGGAAGGGCCCGCAGCCGGAAATGACGCCACCGCCGCACGCCGCGCCCACACCCGGAGGTGGAAGAGGCGGAGCCCCGGATGAAAGGAAGGGGGAAAAAAAAAAAGGCCCGACTAGGCCTCAAACGCCACCTCCGTCGTCATGGAAACCGCCGCTTCCGGTCCTGGCTCCGGAAGAAGCCGGCGCCATCTTGTTCACCATAGAGACCACCGCTACTCCACTTAAAAGGAGGTAGGTAGAGCGGCGTCCGGGCAACCCATAGAGAGTGGGGAAAAAAGGGCCTCCCTCGTTTTTTTACAGCGGCCCCTGCCGGAAAAGCTGGGTTTTGTTCATCTTGGAGGAGGAATCATCCAGACTGGGAATTTATTATCTCATGAACTGCTGAAATATTTATAGATTTATTTTTATTTTTTTTAAATTGCATCATTGGGCTGAGATTAGACATGGTGTTGACTGGGGGGGGGGACAGGATTTATCCCTCTCCTAGAGGTGAAGACTGGGGAGTGGGTGGCGGAGGAGGACCCAAATAATTTGCAGCGGATGTTGGAGGGATTGTAGGCTGCAACCGGGGAATCCCGGCCTTCAAAATGCATTCATTGTGCAAAACATGACGCAACGCATAAGGTCACAACGTGACAGCTATATGTAGTTGCCCCAGAGAGAGTCCATTGTAAGACGGGCAGTTGTATAAAAGTGACGAACTGTGCATGGCAAGGAAAATGAGACGAATATTTAGAATAGAATAGAGTAGAATAGAGTAGAGTAGAGCAGAGTAGAGTAGAGTAGAGTAGAATAATAGAGTAAAATATAGAAGAGAAAAATAGAAGAAAAGAGGAATAGAATAGAGTAGAGTAGAATAGAATAAATATTGGAATGAAGAATAGAGTAGAGTAGAATAGAATAGAGTAGAATAGAGTAAAGTTGAGTAGAGTAGAGTAGAGTAGAGTAGAATAGAATAGAATAGAATAGAATAGAATAGAATAGAATAAATATTGGAATGAAGAATAGAATAGAGTAGAATCGAGTAGAGTAAAGTAGAGTAGAGTAGAATAGAATAGAATAGAATAGAATAGAATAGAATAGAATAGAATAGAATAGAATAGAATAGAATAAATATTGGAATGAAGAATAGAGTAGAGTAGAATAGAATAGAATAGAATAGAGTAAAGTTGAGTAGAGTAGAGTAGAATAGAATAGAATAGAATAGAATAGAATAGAATGGAGGTCTTCTAGTCCTGCTTAGGCAGGAAATCCTCCACCACTTCAGACAAAGGGTTATCCAACATCTTCTTAAAAACTTCCAGTGCTGGAGCATTTACAACTTCTGGTGGCAAGCTGTTCCACTGGTTAATTGTTCTAACTAATTAATGTAATTAAGGCTATCAAAATTATTAATCTCATTACTATTATTTGGGACCAAAATGAATGACGCCCAGATGTCACACTGTTCATGTATTTAATATTTATACATACTTAAAAATAAAATTAAAAAAATTAAAAAGTGGGGAGGGGGGAGGGAATTTACAACCTCTGGCTTTTTCAGTTGGACCCAATGCGTTGCAACAGCTGTTGGTGACAGCTTTTTTTGGGGGTGGGGAGCTAACCCTTCACACACACACACCCAGGGACCTTGTTTTAAAAAACCTCCCAATCAATCAATCCCCTCGTTGGGCTTTTGGAGTTCGTAAGCATTAACCTTCCGAGTTCTTAGCGACTCTCCTAGGAAATGCCCTTCCCGAGCCGACTTGTCAGATGCAAGTCCGTAAAAGAAGAAAAAGTGTGAAAAGCTTAAAGGATCCGTGTGTTACGCAACACAACCCTTTGGGAGTTTCCGTGCAAAAAGGAAGAGCAAAAAATGCAAGCTTCCTTCCTTCCCATTGCATGCTCTTCTGCACACGAACCGTTGCACATCCGTGCCGACATTTAAATCTATTTGATGCTTCTTATATCAGTGGCTAAGACGCTGAGCTTGTCGATCGGAAGGTCGGCAGTTCAGCGGTTCGAATCCCTAGTGTCACAGATAACGGGGTGAGCTCCCGTTCCTTGTCCCAGCTTCTGCCTACCTAGCAGTTCGAAAGCACGTAAAAAAAATGCAAGTAGAAAAATAGGGACCACCTTTGGTGGGAAGGGAACAGCGTTTTCCGTGCGCCTTTGGCGTTGAGTCATGCCGGCCACATGACCACGGAGACATCTTCGGACAGCGCTGGCTCTTCAGCTTTGAAACGGAGATGAGCACCGCCCCCTAGAGTCAGGAACGACTAGAACCTTTACCTTTTACCTTATATCTAGAAAATTCTGCGTAGAGATTTCTAGGTATTGGTGAACCTCGCATGAAAAATCAGCTCTCTTAAATAACCAGCAAAAGAGCCATTTTGTATAAATATATCACACCTGCACAGGTGGGTAGTGTCACTCTTTCCTTTCACCCCCCCCCATTCAAAACTACCTAGGGTCCCCTTCCCCAGAGGCTTAGGATGTGCCTCCAACCCTAGACAGCACGGCTGATGGGGAGGGATCGTGGGAACTGTAGTCCCAAACACTGCGATGGAGGGCGCCCGATGTGCCTCCCCCCCCTCCATCCCTCCCTATGAGAGCCTCGTTTTGTCTTCTCTCGAACCCAGGACCGCTGCTTATCAAGAAACAGAGGGCAAAAATTATATACAATGCATCAAGGTGGAGTTGCTGATGTCTTCTCTCTGATTTGCCCTTCGGCCTTTGAACAAATGGGATATAATTACCTGACCGACTCAGGACACCAATTTCTCCCCTGAGATTCCCCTCCACTCCCACAATTCCAGATCCCAGATCCCTGATGCATTCCCTCCCCCCCCCCCGGTGGCAGGAGAGGACCGACAGCTCTTTGGGAGAATCCAACTGGGGCCTACCGCAATCCAGCAGAAGGAGCTGTTCCCCCACCCCCCCTCCACTCCTTTCCAGCGCCAATGGGATGGCATCTTCCTTGCTGCGTCAAACGGAGGCGGTGATGCCAAGGCCTTGGGGAGGATACTTAATGTAGAGAGCCAGAAGCACCGGCGGGGCCAAGGAACAGAGGCCCGGCCTCCCCTTTTTTTCTGTGCATTGGGGTGAAGGAGGAGGAAGAGGAGGAGGAGGAAGAAGAGAAGGAGAAAGAGAAAGAAGAGGAGTAGGAAGAAGAAGAGGAAGAAGAAGAAGAGGAGGAGGAGGAAGAGGAGAAGGAAGAAGAAAAGGAGAAGGAGAAAGAAGCGGAGGAGGAAAAAGAAAAGGAGGAGGAAGAAGAAGAAGAGGAGGAGGAGGAGGAGGAAGAGGAGAAGGAAGAAGAAAAGGAGAAGGAGAAAGAAGAGGAGGAGGAAAAAGAAAAGGAGGAGGAAGAACAAGAGGAGGAGGAGGAGGAGGAGGAAGAGGAGAAGGAAGAAGAAAAGGAGGAGGAGAAAGAAGAGGAGGAAAAAGAAAAGGAGGAGGAAGAACAAGAAGAGGAGGAGGAGGAAGAGGAGAAGGAAGAAGAAAAGGAGGAGGAGGAGAGGGGGTTCTGGTGGCACTGCCCACCGTTGCCCGGCGCAGCTGACCCAAAGGCATTTCAGCACCACGGAGAGCGCAGTAGACGAGCCGCTTGGATTTCAGCACCGTGGACAGCGGTGCGGCATGGAAGAGCCCATCTTTTGAAGCGGGTAGGGGGCAAAGACTGCGAAGGGCGACGCCCCCCTTTCCCTGCCTTCCCACCCCCGCTTCATTGGAGCCTGGCTGCTGAAGGAGCCCCCTCCCCACGGGTGGAAAAGGGTGGAAGGGATGCTCCTTCCTGAGAGTAGACGATGAACCCAACATCCATGGCTCTCCTCGCCTGCCTCTGCCTCTTGGGGATGCTGAGAAGTAAGTGCGTGGTTTTCGGTAACAAACCCCCCCACCCCTTTTCGTCCCTGTAAAATCCAGGGCTTTGTTTGAAATGGGATGAGGGCCTGGTGGTTCTCGCCTCCCCGGAGGGAGCAGAGCAGGGTAGCCGCTTCCACTGGGGGAAAGAACGGCTATTCTTACTGGGCTCCAAAACCCCGGCAGTGACTCTA
>NW_026844140.1:162500-358640 GCF_029531705.1 Pantherophis guttatus
GGTAGTCTACCTTCCTTTCCAAAGCTGCCCAGAATCACTCCCAGCAGTGAGGATGCAAAGAGGGGTAGGTGGGGTGAGGAGAATTCCTGCCCCCTTTCCACCTTGTTCGTCACCCAAAAATACCCCTTTCTCTGTTCGCTTAGGGGGATCAACACAAACGCACACACACACAACCCCCCCCACTTCTGAATACACAAATCAGCTGTTAGCAAACTGGCATAAAAGCACTTTGGGCACGAAGGAGTTAGGCAAATCGAGCAAAGACAGCCTGTTTAAGTGCCGGAGGGCTGCGCCAAGCCCCATTTCGAGCAACCGTTGCCCCGTGGGTGACGGCGGGGCAGAGAAGGAACAAGGAGGCCCATAGCCCAAAAAATAAAAATTTTAAAAAATGGGGGAGATTTGATACGAAGAGAGCCGAGTTCTAATCCTGCCCGCGTGCTCCAGGTTTTGGAGATCCGGATTCTCGCCCCGCGAGAAGGCAGCCTTCATGCGGGCTTCTAACAGACACCGCTCACCCACCCCGTTTTCTTTCAGGGGGTCTGGGGACCGATACGGAGGAGCGGCTCGTGGAGCATCTCCTGAATCCGTCCCGGTACAACAAACTCATCCGTCCGGCCACCAACGGCTCCGAATTGGTCATGGTGCAGCTGATGGTCTCTCTGGCTCAGCTGATCAGCGTGGTATTGTATTTGGTTTTATTTCTTCAACACCCCACTTTCCTTACGTTTAATTAAGACGTCAAGGCTGTTGCCGTGCCTGAGAGTGCTTCCTTCTCCTATTTTCCTCACGACAACAACCGTGTGAGGTGGGTTAGGTTGAGACAGAGAGAGAGAGACTGGCTCAAAGTCACCCAGTCGGCTTTCAAGCCTAAGGGAGGACTAGAACTCCCAGTCCCCTGGTGATTGGCCCAAAGTCACCCAGTCAGCTTTCATGCCTAAGGTGGGACTAGAACTCCCCGTCTCCTGGTGATCAGCCCAAAGTCACCCAGCCAGCTTTCATGCCTTAGGCAGGACTAGAACTCGCCGTCTCCTGGTGATTGGCCCAAAGTCACCCAATCAGCTTACATGCTTAAGGCAGGACTAGAACTCCCAGTCTCCTGGTGATTGGCCCAAAGTCACCCAGCCGGCTTTCATGCCTTAGGCAGGACTAGAACTCCCCATCTCCTGGTGATTGGCCCAGAGTTACCCAATCGGCTTTCATGCCTAAGGTGGGACTAGAACTCACAGTCTCCTGGTGATCGGCCCAAAGTCACCCAGCTGGCTTTCATGCCTTAGGCAGGTCTAGAACTCACTGTCTCCTGGTGATTGGCCCAAAGTCACCCAGCTGGTTTTCATGCCTAAAGCGGGACTAGAACTCACTGTCTCCTTGTGATTGGCTCAAAGTCACTCAATCGGCTTTCGTGCCTAAGGTGGGACTAGAACTCCCAGTCTCCTGGTGATCGGCCCAAAGTCACCCAGCTGGCTTTCATGCCTAAGGCAGGATTAGAACTATGACTACAATTGTCCCCATCAGAGGCTGTCTGGATTCGGCTTGTCAGAAACCTTCTGGATTTGGGGGAGAGACGGACCTGATCATGGGGTTTGCCTTCTGCCTGGACCATGTCTGTTCACTCTCCCCCTCTTTTTTGGGGGGTGTTTCTTTCCTCTCCTCCTTCCCATTTCTACCTGTAGCACGAACGAGAACAGATCATGACTACGAACGTATGGCTAACCCAGGTACGCTTCGTTTCCTCCTAATTCCGGGTTCGTGCAGACAGACGTACCTCTAAGGGTTGGGCGAATAGATTGTACAGGACGACCAAGGAGCATGAAGGGGAGATCTGGAGGCCATCTAGACTAACCCCTCCGTTAATGGCGGGATCCACGCGGGCAGAATTCCAGTGAGGTCCTTTCCAGTTGGAGCTTGTTCTCCAGGAAGGAGAGGCTGACCTCTGCAGAGGAAAACATCTTCCATTCTGTTGTCCTTCAGAAGGTCTTCTAAGTAATCTAGAAGTTGTCCAAGCCAATTTTAAGGAAGGGATCCCAAATCCCAAGAAAAGGAGATGGGCTTTGGTAGGTGGGATCCATAGCAAGGGTGGGCTTCAAAATTTTTTAGCAAGGGGTTCTCTGCCCGGTTGCTGAGTGGGCATGGCCTAGTTGGCCTCCTGCACCATGGCGGGGGAGGATTGTTTGTGTCCTCCCCAGGCTCCGGTGGTTTTGCTTGAGCCTCCGGGAGGGCGAAAACGGCCTCCCCAGGCTCCAGAGGCCCTCTGGAGGCTGGAAACGGGCCCGAACGTCCGGTAGGCCCGTTTTATGCCCTCTCTGAGCCTCCACGCGTGCCCTGCACTTACCTGCATCCAAAACGGGCCGTGTGGGGACTCCTGGGAGGGGCGGGGTGGGTGGGTGGGATTTGGCGGTTCTCCGAACTACACAGAATCTTAGCTAGAGGTCCTCCCGAACCCCCGCGAACCCCCAGCAGCCTACCCCCGATCCATAGCTAACTTGAGTGATTGTCCTCGGAGTACGGTCTCCATCCCTTACAGGAATGGGAAGATTATCGCCTGACGTGGAACCCCGAGGAATTTGACGACATGAAGAAGGTGCGGCTGCCTTCCAAACACATCTGGCTGCCGGATGTGGTGCTTTACAACAAGTAGGTAACCAAGAACGGTCGCTACTAAACCCAGGAGTTGGTAGGAACTCAAGATTTCCCACAGGGTAGCCTTCTAATTGGGGCGGTGTTGGGTCAACAAGGGTTGTGTGTCAAGTCAGTGAGGAGAGACGGAGGCGTCTCGTTATCATCCTCGCTAATTTGAAGGGGAAAAAAATGGATTTTCAATTCCACGGCCAAATGAATCAATTTCAAAATCTCTTCTAGTCAATTTCATAGTGCTAATTAAAGAAAAAAAAATCTGATTATCAGAGATTGGGGCAATTCTTCCTTCAGTCTCTGGTCAATTCCACAGCCCAACTGAGTCAATTTCTGAATGCCTTCTAGTCAATTTCATAGTGCTAATTAAAGAAAAAACAACTGATTTGTCAGAGATTGGGACAATTCTTCCCTCAGTCTATGGTCAATTCCAATTCTGGCAAAGGTCATGGGGAACCCAGATTCACTTAATAACCGCGTCAGGAACGGCGGTTAAAATGGGGCGATGTTCAAATTAACAAATGTCTCACTTAGCAACGGAAATTTTGGGCTCCACGATGGTTGTAAGTCAAGGACCGCGTGTGGAAAAAAATCAGCTTTGATCCCAATTAGACTTCTTCTGGTCTCTCCCGTCTCCAGCGCGGATGGAATGTACGAGGTGTCCTTCTACTCCAACGCGGTGGTCTCTTACGACGGAAGCATCTTCTGGCTCCCGCCGGCCATCTACAAGAGCGCTTGTAAGATCGAGGTCAAACACTTCCCCTTCGACCAGCAAAACTGCACCATGAAGTTCCGCTCGTGGACGTACGACCGGACCGAGATCGACCTGGTGCTGAAGAGCGAAGTGGCCAGCTTGGATGACTTCACCCCCAGCGGCGAGTGGGACATCATCGCTCTGCCGGGACGCCGCAACGAGAACCCCAACGACTCGACCTACGTGGACATCACCTACGACTTCATCATCCGCCGGAAGCCGCTGTTCTACACCATCAACCTCATCATTCCTTGCATTTTGATCACCTCCCTGGCCATCTTGGTCTTCTACTTGCCCTCCGACTGCGGCGAGAAGATGACCCTCTGCATCTCGGTTCTTCTGGCCCTCACCGTCTTCCTGCTCCTCATCTCCAAAATTGTGCCCCCGACCTCGTTGGATGTGCCCTTGGTCGGGAAGTACCTCATGTTCACCATGGTCTTGGTTACCTTCTCCATCGTCACCAGCGTCTGCGTTCTCAACGTCCACCACCGTTCTCCCACCACCCACACCATGCCTCCTTGGGTCAAGGTGGTCTTCCTGGAGAAGCTGCCCACCTTGCTCTTCCTCAAACAGCCCCGCCAGAGCTGCGCCCGCCAGCAGCTGCGTCAGAAACGGCAGAGCCAGGAACGGGCGTTGGGTAGCTTCTTCCTGAAAGGAGGGACCCACTCCTGCACCTGCTACGCCAACCCGTCCACCGTCAAGAAATTCGGGACAGGGAGCAGCAGCGGACGGACCTTCACCGAAAGCTCAGATGGGGTCAACGGTTTTCGGGAGAGGATGGGCCAAGCGGTGCCCGAGCAGGAAGCCTGCTGCTGCGGGTTAGAGGAGGCGATCGACGGGGTACGCTTCATCGCGGACCACATGAAGAGCGAAGACAACGACCAGAGCGTGAGTCGGCCGAGGGATAGGTCAGAAAATGAGGACATCTTCTCCGAGAAACATTTGGGGGTTACATCGGAGGCTGTCCCGAGCCTTCTAGAACTATGTTTCTCTACTAAGAGTGGTGGACTTCAACTCCCAGAGTTCTTCAGCCACACGCAATTCATGCATGGAACTCTGGGAGTTGAAGTCAAAATATTATAAAGCATGCTGGCTGGGGAATTCTGGGAGTTGAAGTCCACAGGTTATAAAGCATGCTGGCTAGGGAATTCTGGGAGTTGAAGTCCAAATATAAAGCATGCTGGCTGGGGAATTCTGGGAGTTGAAGTCCATAGATATAAAGCGTGCTGGCTGGGGAATTCTGGGAACTGAAATCCACAGCTCTTAAATTTGCAATGGTTGAAAAACAGTATTGTAGAAGATTCAAAGTTTCCAGTAAGTGGCATAAAGCTATGGAACCAGTTTGTCTCATGGTGAAGGTGCTGGCTTCGAAACCGGGCGATGGTAGAGTTATAGTTCTGCTTTAGGCGTGAATCCCAACTGAGTGACTTTGGATATTTCTCTCTTCCTGTCCTAGGCATAAAAGCAGTAGCCAAATATTTCGGAAAATATTGCCAAGAAAACTGCAGGAATTTATCCAGTCACCATTAAATCATTTTTTCTTTTTTTAAAAAATATATATATTCATGAAAAATAGCATCCTAAGCATAAATGTTTGTTGGGCGGGGGGAAAAAACAAATCGCAATTAGTTTTAGTCTTACTTTTGGCCCAAATAAGCCAAGACGATAACCGTCGCCACCACTAGAGGGCGGTAGGAGGCAGCTTCCAAGCCAGATCCAATAGAGGGCGCTAATCCCCGTTCGTTGTCCCCTTTCTAGGTCAGCGAGGACTGGAAATACGTCGCGATGGTGATCGACCGCCTTTTCCTGTGGATCTTCATTTTTGTCTGCGTCTTCGGCACTATTGGCATGTTCCTTCAGCCCCTCTTCCAGAACTATGCCACCAATTCCCTCTTGCAAATCAACCATAACTAGCCCCACCTCGGATGGTGGCCAAGGGTGGACTTCTCCTGCCCTCAGGAGGGACAGAGAAAGGGACACCCACCGTGGCTCTTCCTAAGGACAACCATCTACCAAGAGGTGACCAAAGACCTTTCACCCGTCCATCTCTTGGGCCTTTGGTTGAAGGCCAGGAAGACAAGATGACTTGAGGAGAACCTCAACAAGTTCTGGAAGAGGTTCGTTGCTTTGGAAAACCTGGGGACCAATGGGATGACCTGGTCAACCAGGTTGGTAGCCTTTCTTGACATGAAGCAGGTGTTCATCTACCCTATCGGGACCATCTTGAGTAGCAAGGAACCGCTAAGAAAGGAAGTTCTCCTACCCAAGATGGTCAAACCATGTTCCTTGCGGCCATGAGGTCCTACCAAGAGGTGGCTCTTGGGAGGATGGCCGGGTTTCCCCAAATCTTTTCAGGAACAAGCTGGCCCCACCAAGGAGGGGAAGGCCTCCCCTTTCGGAGCAGAAGGTGGTGATGGACCAAGGATGGTGGAGATACCTTCTGGAGTTTCACTGCCGTCAGGCGTTTTAGATTAGTTCTCCTCTCCTAAACAAACCATGGCTTAGACCAGTTATGGGATATTAGCTCCCAACTCAGGAAAAATATATAGATAGATAGATAAATATTTATGTTTATATCCATCTTTCCTGGATCTCTCCATGAAGCTGGAGAAGAACGGGCTTTGCAGTGGCCAAATAATGGTCAACAGGCTTGGTTAGCTTGGACAATCCTTGTTTGTTGAAGGCAGACAAACCATGAAGGGCATTGACCACTAAGTCTGCAAAACTTAGATGCGGGGGGGAGAGAAAAGTGGGGGATGAGTTTCCAACTACATGGAAAGTTCTGCTGCCGAACGATCTACAGGTAGTCCTCAAACTTACGACTACAACCGGAATCATTTCTTGCTGCGGTTGTTAAGTGAATCACCACCGGCTTTCCCTTTTGACTTCGCTTGTCAGGACGTCGCAAATGGGAGATTGTGCGACTCCGGGAATACGGCGACCGTCGTAAATACATGCCCGTTGCTAAGCGGCCCGATCAGGTGGCCGCGAGGAGGCTGCGACAGTCATTAAGTGCGAGGATAGGTCATTCACAATCCTTCTTTTCCAGCGGTGTCGCAGCTTTTTGAACGGGTCACGAAAGAAACGGTAGTTAAGTTGAGGACTGCCTGTGTTTTGCCTTTTTTGTCCTTCTGGGCAGGTGAGATTTCCTCACCTGCCGGCGGAGGACGGATGTCCGAGACAGGAGAGAGAGAAAAAAAATGGGTTTGGGCAGAGATGAAAGTTTTTGACTTCCTGTCTTCCCGTTCTCGTACCCTCTCCGACCAATGCTAGTGTTGAAATAACAATAAAAATAGATCACCTATGACCGGAGATCTGTCTTTTGATGAGGCTGCTATGGGGGGGGGGTGTATTTGGGGGGGTCACATGGGGAGGGGGAAATTGAGTGGTGCCGTGGAGCGGAGTTCTCTCCTCACAATCAGGAGGCTGTGAGTTCGATCCTAGGTAGAGGCAGATATTTCTCTGGGCACAATGAGAATATTATCTGCTGAACAAAACTCCGCCCTGGCAACAGGAAAGGCATCTGGCCAGTAAAACACTCAGCTCCATTCAATTTCGGCCCCGTTAAAAAGTACAAAGAGCAGGGTTGCGACGCTCAGGATAAGCCAGAGTTTCTCAACTTGGGGATCTTTTGAAATTGTTTGGACTTCAACTCCCAGAATCCCCAGCCAGCATGGTTTAAGACTAGAGATGGGAAGGCCTGGGGAAAAAGAAACAGGTTTTTTCCCCATAAAAACTTAAGTTTTCCCCTCCAATTTTTTCAGTTTTTTCCCCAGGCTTTCCCATATCAATTTAAGACACGTGGCCTCCCAATTTCCAAAAATCCCACAGGCTTTAATAAGATATGTGGGACTTCAACTCCCAGAATGCCAATGGCTGGCTGGGGAATTCTGGGAGTTGAAGTCCGGGCATCTTAAAAAAGTACATTAAGAAACTGCTCTTAAGACCAAAGTTTATGCTCAATTCACTGCCGTTGTTAAGTTCGTCCCACGGTTGTTAAGTGAATCTGGCCTCCCCCTTGCTGATCAGACGGTCGCTAAAGGGGATCACATGACCCTGGGAGCGTCATAAACCCAAGTCAGTTGCCAAATGTCCTGAATTTGGATCACGCGATCGTGGGGATGCTTACGACCACGGTCGTTAAGTGTGAAAGACAAACCTAAGTCACTTTTCCTCAGCGCCCATGTAACTCCGGTCATTAAATGAGTGGTTATTAAGTCGAGGACTCCCTGCAAAACGAAAATGGCCGTAACATGGACAAAATTGGCCTAAATTTGGTAGAAATCGTCTTTTGCAGCTACCAACCAGAGATCTTTTCTCAACGATAAGCCACGATTAAGCCTCCTTGCATTCTTCCGGGGGGGGGGGGGGGAAGCAAATCCCACCCACCCATACACGGGAAAACAGCCGCTACAGGAAAAAAAAAAATTCTTTTTTTATTTCAGGCAGAATGCAAAGACTTCAGTCCATCCAAAGGAAAAGGAACGTAACACGGACTCGTTCAATTTAAAAAAAAAAAAGAGGGGGGGCAGAGGGAGGAATAAACCATCATTACAAAAGGAGGGTGAAATCTAAAGTAGGTTTCCTTGCTGGGGGCTATTGCAACAGAAGAGGGGGACCCACGAACCATGGGGGTAAGGGAAACGTTGGGAAGAGAAGGCTCCAGTTTTTCATTTTTTTAAAAAAGAAAAATAGATTTTCGGCAATGCTGGCCAAGCGCTAGAGGTGACGGGAACACCAATCGTGGTTAAAAAAAAAAAAGGGGGGGGGATTATGAAAATATCTCACCAGAGGCCCACTTTTTTCTCTTAGTTTAAGGACGGGGGGTGTCTCCCAACGTGGCCCCTTTAAGACGACTGGGGAGACTTCAACTCCCAGAATTCAACTGGGAATTGAAGCCCCCCCCCCCAGTCTTAAAGGGGCCACGTCGGGAGACCCCAGGTTTACGGAAACAACAGCTTAAAAGGAGTCATTTGGGTAGCTGCACCCAAGCAGAAGGTGAAATCTTGCATAAAGACATTTAAAACGGACATGTAAAATTATCCTGGGGATTTTGAGAGACCCATTTTGATGGGGGGGGGGGCAGGAGAGAATGCAATTTGGCCCCATCAGAGACCCCAGACCCTCATTTCAAGAGCCCCCACCTGAAGCCAAGACTTCTGTTCCAAGACTTTAGAGAAGGAAATCTCTTAAATTTTGTCCAATCTTTGTGCACAAAGACAATATCCACGGGACGGGACAAGGGGGAAGATAATTAAAAAAAGGATTTTTTTTTTTAGCAGGGGATGATGGGTTTTGCCTGCTCTGGAGACCCACTAATCTCCGGGTTAATATCTACGAGGAAGATTACAAGTTTGGAGTTTTCAGCCTCTCCGATCGGAAATCTTCCCCGAATTTCTGTAAAATTTAGATTCGGATGGACGACACGGGGGGGAAAAAAAAACCCCAAACACTACCGAATTTGCTGGCTAGGGAAAAGGAGAAACTACGGGGAAAGTCACAACCGCACAACACCCAAGTTAAATCCGCCGGGACAGGCCGATCTTGACACCGTCCCTCGGGCCACAGGTTCGAATCCTCGGTCCAAAAGGACTCGGAGGGTTAAGTGGAAATGTCCCTCAGAGAGTCGATTCCCAAGGTGAAGAAACTTGCAACAGGTTCGTCGGAAACCCTCGGGACGGAAAAGAGCGAAACGAGAAAAAGTCTCAACGCAGACTGGAGCTACCAGCGTGCTAACTTCACAGTTTGAAAAGAAAAAGTTCCAATAATGATTTGGGGGCGTTTTATTTATTTTTTTGGTCGCCGCCTCCCCCCCCCCCAAAAAAAAGTGGGAAAGGAAGGCAGAGAAAGAGAGAAGGAAGGAAGGAAGAAAGAAAGGAAGGCAGACAAAGAAAAAGGAAGGAAGGAAAGAAGACAGAGAAAGAGATAAGGAAGGGAAGGAAGGAAGGAAGACAAAGAGGAAGGAAGGAAGAACTAGATAGGGAAGGGAGGAAGGAGGGAGGGAAGGAAGGAAGGAAGACAGACAAAGGAAGGAAGGAAGAAAGATAAGGAAGGGAAGTAAAGGAAGGAAGACAAAGAAAGAAAAAGGAAGGAAGGCAGAGAAAGAGATGGATGGATGAAAGGCGAAGACAGAGATAAGGAAGAAAGGAAGGGAGACGGAGAAGAAAGGAAGGAGGAAAAAAAAGGAACGAAGGAAGGAAAAAAAAGGGAAGGAAGGAGGAAAAGAGGAATGCTGGTGGATTTCTTGTTCCCTCGAGCCCAACGTTTCGGATCACGTCTCTGCAAATCCATGCTGAAAAAAGGGGAAGGGGGGATTTAAAAGAGAGGAGGAGGAAGAGGAGGCCGGGGGGGGGGGAGGGAAAGGAAAGACCCTTGGCCCAACCGAATTAAAACACCTTGCCGCTCGAAATCGGTTAGGACGTCCGGCTCTTCCCGGGAATCTGAAACCGCGACCTGAAAAAACATCCCTGGTTCCGTTAAAAACGACCCCAAACGGCCAGCTCCAAATCTAAAAAAATTAAGTCCTCCCTTTTTTTTTTCTCCCTCGGCTTCTGCAGAAAATAAAAAATTGAAAAACAAGGGGGAAAATATATATATATATATATATATATCACAGGAACGGAGTGGGAGCGGGTTCCGGCAGGACGAAGGTCTTCTCCTCCTGGGGTTTGCAGATCCAGCTCCCGTAGCCCATTTCTTGCAGGCCCCAAAAGAACTGCTGCTTGGCACTCTGGTAGTCAGCGGCCGACTCTTTGGCCTCCGAGTAGACGGTGAACTTCTTGAGATCTTCCCGAGCCATCTTGGTGCAAAGCAGCTGGAAAAGCTGGAAGAGATTCTGCTTGGAGACGCGCGAAATATCCAGCTTGGGCCTTGAAGAGGAAGGAGAAAGCAAGCAAACAACTTCTTCTGCTTATCCGTTGTAGAATAATCCACCCGATTAAAGAAGTGCTCCAGGATCTCTGCAGCCCCCCCTCCCCCAAAAAACCCCCCAAAATATTTCCGTCTCGAACGGGCCCACGTCGGTCTCTTACCCGTCCACTTTGCCTTTCGTGCCGTCCAGGACTTCGACGTTGGTGCCGTCCGGGAGGCACCAATTGATGCTCGATTCCTTGGTTTTCCCCGTCTGTCTCGCCGAGTCGTAGACGCTGACCCGGCCGACCTGCAGGGCCAAAGTGGGTGGGTGGGTGGGGAAGAGAGAGAGAGAGGATGGATTTTTTTTTTGCCGACCCCCCCAAGTCGCGAACAGTCATCGTTCCAAGCCGGGAGTGTCTCGATTACCTAAAAATATTTATCCCACCCGTATAGACCCCGAGCGATGATCCTGTGCTCCCAAATGTGCTTAGTAACCACAAACGGTTTAGTGCAGTGACGGCTAACCTTTTTGCCGTCGCGTGCCAAAAGCAGGGGGATCACAGGGGGGGGGGGTGTTTGTGCTTGCGAGTGTCCACACCCATAATTCAATGCGCCCCACACATGCAACTCCCCGTGCTCCCTGTGCTTTTGGCACACAATGGCCCAGAGCCTTTCTTGGAGCCTGGGGAGGGCTAAAACAGCCTTCCCCACCCACCCAGAGGCCCTCTGGAGGCTGGAAATGGCCTGTTTCCCGACTTCTGGTGGGATTGCAAGGTCCGTTTTTTTCGCCCTCCCCAGGCTCCACAGCCTTTCTAGGAGCCTGAGGAGAGTGAAAACAGTCTTCCCCACCTCCCCGGAAGTCCTCCAGAAGCTGGAAACAGCCTGTTTCCCGACTTCCGGTGGGCCCAGAAGGCCCAAAAATCAGCTGCGCATGCCGGAGCTGAACTAGGGCTATGCTTGCGTGCCCACAGATACAGTGTTTCCACGGCGGGGATACGGCTTGCTCAGTTTTGGTTGAGCAAACTTGGCCAGCAAGGAGCTAAAAAGCAGAGTGCTGCTACCCGCCAGGATGAAAATTAATCTATGGAGCGTCCTGATTTAGCGACGGTCTTGTGCCGCAACTATGCGCCGTTACGGCAGGGATGAAAATCTAACTTTCCAACCATCGCAGACCTCCTTCGCAAGCCAAGAAAGCCGGAATAAGCCCCGTTTTCACTCAGTGACTGGGCTCCAAGTGCTATTTTATGCTTGCTGATGCTTTGCTGCTATGCGGTGGCAGACTGCCATGAACAGTGTGCTTGGGAAACCGAAAGTAGCTACTGACACTCCTTGAGAAGCCGCCTCAAGGTCCACTCAGCTGGAAGAAGTATACTAACCTGCGCTTTTGGAAAAAAAAAGAGAGGGGAACGTAAGGGATACCTCGGGGTGATTGACCAAATAGGGCGTGGGAAGCCTCGTCCCCAAGGGGTTGCCGTCTCTGGACATCCGGCAGCAAATGGCGCGGGTCAAATGACCTTGGCTGTACAAGTAGCCTGCAACAGCGAGAAAAGGCAGAGTTGTTGGTTTTTTTATTTTTTTTTAAAGGTTGTCAGGAGACAACCTGGCTCATCATCCATCTGGATTTGCTAATTTATATACAGTTTATATAGCAACCATCGAGGGGCTTAGAAACATGGTAAATAAAAGTATAAAGCGAACAAATAATAATAATAATAAAAAAACTTGACCACAAGAGAAAGAAAATAGTGGCGGTTAAAGTCTTGAACCCGGGACAGGCAACCATGGTAAAATATACATCGGTTGCCAAAAGCCCAAATTTCAATCACTTGACCATGGGGGTGAGTTCTAGTCCCACTTTAGGCATGAAAGCCAGCTGGGTGACTTTGGGCCAATCACCAGGAGGCTGGGAGTTCTAGTCCCGCCTTAGGCATGAAAGCCAGCTGGGTGATTTTGGGCCAATCACCAGGAGGCTGGGAGTTCTAGTCCCGCCTTAGGCATGAAAGCCAGCTGGGTAACTTTGGGCCAATCACCAGAAGGCTGGGAGTTCTAGTCCCGCCTTAGGCATGAAAGCCAGCTGGGTGATTTTGGGCCAATCACCAGGAGGCTGGGAGTTCTAGTCCCGCCTTAGGCAGGAAAGCTGGCTGGGTGAGTTTGGGCCAATCACCAGGAGGCTGGGAGTTCTAGTCCCGCCTTAGGCATGAAAGCCGGCTGGATGACTTTGGGCCAATCACCAGGTGACGGTGAGTTCTAGTCCCATCTTAGGCATGACTGGCTCAGCTTACCAAGCGTGACTGAGCGAAGGTAGACCGGATGTATGAAGTGTGACAACAAGGCGCCTTGCAAGCCGAGCACATTCCAGCGCAGGATTTTGTCACTGCAGGACATGGTGCGGAGGCGTTCGCCGTGCTGGATGCCGTCCCAGGTTGGCACGATGTCACTCGATTCCACGGGGATGGTGCCCTCTCCTGTGGATGAGTCCCAAGGAGGCGCATTTGAAAAGCTGGCTTGGATGCACACGAAAGGCAGCTGGGTGAGTTTGGGCCAATCCCCCAGGTGATGGGGAGTTCTAGTCCTGCCTAAGGCATGAAAGCCGGCTGGGTGATTTTGGGCCAATCACCAGGAGACTGGGAGTTCTAGTCCTGCCTAAGGCATGAAAGCCAGCTGGGTGACTCTGGGCCAATCACCAGGAGACTGGGAGTTCTAGTCCCTCCTTAGCAATGAAAACCAGATCGGTGACTTTGGGCCTGTCTCTCTCTCTCTCAGCCCACCCCACCTCACAGGGTTGTCGTTGTAGGGAAATAGGTAGGAAGAAGGAGTCTTGAATTATTTGTAAAAATAATAAAAGTTGGGATACAAATCAATAATAATAAAAACAAAAAAACGCTCAATCCTTCAATTCTCTGGGCAGCTCATCCTCTTCGACCCTTTTATTCAAAGTCGCCGTCCCCCGTTCGCCAATCGAGTTGAGGACGATCGCGCCCTGTCATTTTTTGGGAAGCCACGAGGACTAGAAACGTCTGAGCTTCCAGCCACCCCGAGCGATTTTCAAAAAAAAAGCCATTTCGACCACGAGTCGGGGCAAATTACCGTTTTCCACCTTGGTGCGTAGCTTCCCCTGTTTGGGGTTTTCGAAGAGGGGCTGGTGTTGATCCTCCCCGGCTGTGTTGTTGGCCTGGTCACTGCAGGACTTGTCGAAGAGGGCGCCGTCCCCGCAAGGCGCCGTGCTGGAGAACACAAACACACAAAACCCCCCCCCACACACACACAGAGCAAGCAATGAGGCCGAATCCTAACTCG
Organism: Pantherophis guttatus; assembly: GCF_029531705.1. The sequence continues at coordinate 176,032 of NW_026844140.1, forward strand.
GTTTAAAGTTCCCCGTTGGAGACCAACTCCAGCTAACCAAGTTAGAAGAGACCTCCCTCCCCGCTCCACACACCCATTCCCTTATGTCTCCTAGTTCCCAACGTCCTCGACATACGACGGTTGAGGGAACCTGTTAGTAAATGGTTATTTGTCTTAACTAGTTGGCCGGGCAATATATAAACCAACAATGTATGTCTGCAGTCAGAAAGGTATTATATTGCTTTAGGACTGTATTGCATCATCCTGTATCCTGATTGGCTAAGCTCTGTAGCCAATGTACTTAAGGGAAGTCAGGATCATGGCTTGTGGGGATACTACACCATGTTAGCTGCCTATTTGCTGTAACTCTCTACCTGATCTCTCTGCATGATCACTGTTTGTTCATAACTACATGTTGCTTTCTACAGCTGAAAGGGGACATTATTTATTTTATTGGTTCGATTTATATGCCGCCTTTTCTCCGGAGACTCAGGGCGGCTTACAGGCGTTAAGCAACAGCCTTCATACTTTTGCATATATATATATATATTTTAATTTGATTTATATGCCGCCGTTCTCCGAAGACTCAGGGGGGCTTACAGTGCGTTAAGCAACAGCCTTCATACTTTTGCATATATATATATATATTTTAATTTGATTTATATGCCGCCTTTTCTCCGGAGACTCAGGGCGGCTTACAATGCGTTAAGCAACAGCCTTCATACTTTTGCATATATATATATATATTTTAATTTGATTTATATGCCGCCGTTCTCCGAAGACTCAGGGCGGCTTACAATGCGTTAAGCAACAGCCTTCATACTTTTGCATATATATATATATATTTTAATTTGATTTATATGCCGCCGTTCTCCGGAGACTCAGGGGGGCTTACAATGCATTAAGCAACAGCCTTCATACTTTTGTATATTTTATACAAAGTCAGCTTATTGCCCCCACAAACTGGGTCCTCATTTCACCTACCTTAGAAAGGATGGAAGGCTGAGTCAACCTTGAGCCTTGGAGAGATTCGAACCCTGCAGTAATTGCAGGCAGCTGGTCTTAATAACCAGCTTAATAACAGGGTGCCTTAACCCCCTGTACTACCAAGGCTCTTTTATACACCTGCTTATATACCTGCTTAGTAGGGCTTTCGGGCCCCACCTAAGCGGTGTTCTTTTTTTATACAAAGTCAGCTTATTGCCCCCACAATCCAGGTCCTCATTTTACCTACCTCGGAAGGATGGAAGGCTGAGTCAACCTTGAGCCTGGTGAGATTCGAACTCGCAGTAATTGCAGGCAGCTGGAGTTACTTAGTGCTTTAGTCTGCTGCGCCATTACCATTCACCTGGTGTACAGGTGGAAGCTGACATCCCTACAACTCACTTGGTGTACAGGTGAATTAATTAAAGCTCACCTGGTGTACAGGTGAATTAAAGCTCACTGGTGTACAGGTGGAAGCCGACATCCTTACAACTCATTTGGTGTGCAGGTGAATTACAACTCACCTGGTGCACAGGTGAAAAGGTGACATCATTACAGCTCACCTGGTGTACAGGTGAAAGAATCCCAGCTCACCTGGCGTACAGGTGACACCGTTACAGCTCACCTGGCGTACAGGTGACATCGTTACAACTCACCTGATGTACAGGTGAAAGCTGACGTCATCTTTGATCTTCAGCCTGCCGTCTTCCGACAGCTTGAAGATGCTCTCTTCCGGCGCCAAGGGGTCAAAGGTCATCAGCTCATTGTACAGGAACCTGGAAACAAGGAGGAGAAGATGAAGGGCAACGATGTGAATGCGGGAAGTCCCCGACTTACGACCACGTAAAATCTGTCGTTAAAGCGAGGCATTGCCGCTAAGGGTCGCTAAACGGTAGCCGTTAATTCGGGGACTAGCTCTACTCATTGATTGCGTGTGTGTCTCCCCCCAATAAAAAGGACCGGGGGGGCGATTTCCCCTTCCCGCCAGCGGACGGGGCTGAGGGACCCAACCGCCTGCCTCTCTTCACCTGATGAACCCCCTTCGGGAGATGATCTCCGCGTGGCAGTCGTTCACCGTCTCTCCTTTCAAGCTCAGCTCCTCCCCTTTCACGCAGCGGTTCCCTGGCGGGGGAAGAGGAGACTTTAGTTAGACCCCTCCCTCCTTCCCCTTCTCTCTCCTCCTTCCTTCCATCCATCCATCTATCTTTTATTTTTCTCTTCCTTCCTTTCCTTCTATCCATTATCTGTTTATCCTACCATCTATCTTCCTTCCTTCCTTCTTCCCATTCTCTCCTTCCTTCCTTTCCTTCCATCTTTTATTTATCTACCCACCTATCTCTATTCCTTCCTTCTTTCCCTCCCTCTCCTTCTCTCTTCCTTCCTTTCCTTCTATCCATCATCTATCATTTATCTTCCTTCCTTCCCACTCTCCTTCCTTCCCTTCCATCCTTTATCTACCCATCTATCTCTATTCCTTCCTTCCCTCCCTCCCCTTCTCTTCCTTCCTTTCCTTCTCTACCTCTTCCCTCCCTCCTTCTCCTCCCTTTTTTCCCTCCTTCCCTCCATCTATTTATCAATCTACTCATGTATCTATCTCTATTCCTTCCCACTTTCCTTTCCTTTTTTCCATCCTTCCTTTTTCCCTTCCTCCCCCCTCCCCTCTCTCTCTCTGTTTGATAGATCTACCAGTTTTACTATAGATACAAAAAGCAAAAGCAAACCCCCCCCCCCAAAAAACAAATATAAAGGAAGAAAAGGATGGGGGGAAAAGAGGAGAGAAACGGAAGGCGAAGCTAAAAGCGCAAGACAGGGGGGAAAAAAAGAAAAAAAAGAAAAGAAAAACAGCAGAAAACCAGGAAACTGCTGGAATGATTTAATTCTTTTTTAATTATCTTAATCTTTGTATGTTTTTTAATTGTGGCTGTTCACCGCCCTGAGTCCCCTCTGGGAGAAGGGCGGTATACAAATTAAATAAATAAATAAATAAATAAAATTGTAAATTTGAGGTCTTTCCCCCCACCCCTCTTTTCAGGCCAAAAATGAACCCGTTTTACCTGTCCCGATGCTGACCACGACCCCCAGCCCCTCCTGCCCCCTCCTCATGATGATGGCGGCTAGGATCTTGCGTCCCAGCAGGCTGTGCTGGATGCGGGCGGTCAAGGCGTTGAACCGCTGGTGGCTTAGCATGGCGATCTGGTCGTGCAGAGTGCTTCCGCTGACCGGTAGCTGCAACGAGATGGGAGGACAGGTCAGCAACGGACTTCCAGGCTTCGGGGTGGGGTGGGGGTTGGGGTGGGGTGGGGTCGCAAATCTCCTTGGGGCATGGGAGAATGCAGGTGGGGAAATTGGGTCGGCCAGGAAGCCGCTACAGAGGCGAGAGAAGACCTGACCTCCGTGATGCCCAGCCCTTCGGCCACGTGCTCGGCCTTCTCGTTCTCCCCGATGAGGACACGGAGCGCCGCGTCGGCCGCTTCCTGCTTTCCCTGCTTTTTGCTGTGCGCCGTGACGGACGGGAACCAGCGGCCACCCACTTTCGCCTGGAAGACGAACCTGCGGGGACAGAAATCAGGCGGGAGTCATCTCGGATGGCTAGGGTGCTGACATACCGCGCCCCTCCCCCCCTCTGGAAAATGACAGGTAGTCCTCGACTTACAAATGTTTGTTTAGCGACTGTTGGAAGTTACAAAAAAAAAAAGGGACTTAGGACCGCTTTTCTCACACGGCCATCGCGGTCAAAATTCAGACATTTGGCAACGGACTCCTATTTATGATGGTCGCAGCGTCCCGGCGGAAGGGGTTGGGGGGGCTCACGCGATCCCCGTTTGCGACCTTCCAATGAGCCAAGTCGACGGGGGAAGCCGGATTCGCTTAACGACCGTGTGACTAACTTAACAACGGCGGCGATTTGCTTAACAACGGCGGCAAGAAGTGTCATAAAAAGGGGCGGGAGGGAATCACTTTACTTTTACTTTTATTTGATTTGTATACCGCCCTACTCCCGAAAGACTCAGGGCGGTGAACAGCGAACAATAAAATACATACATACAAATTTTAAAAAGCAGAAATAAAATCAAATTAAATAGTTTGGCCCAGACAGATTAAAACCCCAATCGATTTAAAACAAATTTAAACTTTGAGGATTAAAAATATTAAAATGTTAAAATTAAAATTGTTTTAAAAAGAGGGAGAAAGTTAGGCCAGGCTGAACAAATGGCCTCGTTTAGCAATGAAAATTTTGGGCTCAACTGTGGTCATAACTCGAGGACTACCTGTATTTAGCCCGGGATGACGCAGACTGGAACAGATTTCGAGAGAGAGAAAGAGATGCCAATCTTGAGTGGGTTGACCCAAACCTGTGGGGCGAGCCGGATGAATCGCAGCCCCCCGACTTACTTGGGGTCATGGGGAGGGCCGGTCTGATTGATGAGCTTGAATTCAGCTGCGAAGCCGTTGGCCCGGGCATACTCCAGAAGTCCGCTGACCGGATTCGAATTCAGGTACTTGATCAACTCGCCGACGCCTTTGGCGCTGACTGTCTTGGACTCCTCCGGATGGGCTAGCTGGCTAGCTTGTACGTCCAGCATGGGCTCGGACGGCGCTTCCACCTGAGATCCAGGAAACAGAGAAATCAGGGCTGCGAATGAAGCAGGCCGAGGAAGCTTGCCATGCCGAGGAGGGGAAAAAAAAAGGGAAGGTCTTACCTGCGCAGGTGAGCCGGTGGTTTCGCCCGTCAGCCCTTTCATGGCGACCTCGGCGGCCATTTGCTTCGCTCCCTTCTTGCTGTTCGAGACCACGGCGGGGAAAACGCGCTCGCCCACCTTGACGCAGTATTGAAACCTGAACGGAGCCCGGAGAAGGAATAAATCCAGATTGAATTTGGGTTTGCAACTAAACCGGAGCAGATGCCGGAGGAATGGAATGGAATAGAATAGAATAACCGAGTTGGAAGGGACCTTGGAGGTCTTCTAGTCCAACCCCCTGCTTAGGCAGGAAAGCCTACACCACTTCAGACAAATTTTTTATCCAACCTCTTTTTAAAAATTTCCAGTGCTAGAGCATTTACAACTTCTGGAGGCAAGGTTAATTGTTCTTAACTGTCAGGAAATTTCTCCTTACTTCTAAGTTGCTTCTCCCCTTGATGAGTTTCCACCCGTTGCTTCCTGTCCTGCCCTCAGGTGCTTTGGAGAAGAGCTTGACTCCCTCTTCTTTGTGGCAACCCCTGAGATATTGGAAGACTGCTATCATGTCTCCCCTAGTCCTTCTCTCCATTAAATTAGATATACCCAATTCCAGCAACGGTTCTTTATATATTTTAGCCTCCAGTCCCCTAATCCTCTTTGTTGCTCTTCTCTGCACTCTTTCTAGAGTCTCCACATCTTTTTTTACATCGTGGCGACCAAAACTGGGTGCCATATTCCAAGTGTGGCCTTACCAAGGCCTTATAAAGTGGTATTAACACTTCACGTGATCTTGATTCTCTCCCTCTGTTGATGCAGCCTAGAACTGCGTTGGGAATGATCGGTGTTTTAATTCGGATTCAACTTCAGACATATCAGCATAAAGGACTTTGTGAGAGAATGAGACAAGGGGCCTCATTCAATTTAGAGACGAGAGGAAGCCGTGTTGAGGCACGGGTGCTTAATTTTTCACTTAGATTCATGATTTTTGATTTCATTCAAAAGATGAAAAGACAAAAAAGAATGAAACGAAGACAAAAGTATAAACGAACGTTTTTTTTTTTTTAAAAAGTGAATTAAAAAGGACCGAAAAACCCAAAATACATACAGGTAGTCCTCGACTAAGGACAATTGAGGCCAAAATTTCTGTGGCCAAGTGAGACTTTTGTGAAGTTTTGCCCCGTTTTACCACCTTCCTTACCCAGTTGTTAAGTGAAATCAGTCACACGGTCACTGAGCGAATCTGGCTTCCCCCATTGACTTTGGTTGTCAGAAAAGGAGATCACGTGACCCGGGTGAGAGGTGGGGGGACACTGCAACTCTCATATATAGGAGTCAATTGGCAGGCATCTCTGAATTTTGACCATGTGGCCGCCGGACACTGCAACGGTCATAAATGTGAGTCAGTTGCCCAAGCGTCTGAATTTTGCGCACGTGACCACAGTCACTAAACGAACTGTTTGTTAAGTCGAGGGTGTTGCTAACTTAACTGCAGTGATTCGCTTAACATCCGTGGCGAGAACGGTCGCGCAACGGGGCAAAATTCCCTTAACCACTGTCCCGCTTTACTCACAGGAATTTGGGGGTCAGCTGTGGTCGTTATGTCGAGGACTGGGTGTAAAAGCAAACCCCCCTTTCTGAGCTTACTTTGGGTCATGAGGCGGTCCTTCCTGAGAGAGCAGCTTGAATTCGCACACGCTCCCCAGCTTCTGGGCGTATTCCATCAAGGCGCTGATGGGGTTCTTCCCACAGAGGAGGTTGGGCTGTGGGGCGGTGGACGAGGCCTCGGGGTCTGCCTGCTCAGGCTGGAGAACAAGGACGGAGAAGATAATAATAATAATAATAATAATAATAATAATAATAATAATAATAATAATAATACCACCTAGGACGCTGGCAGCAACCCGTATCAACCATTAGCACCAGTAAATGGTATTTGTCATGCATTTCATTTGTGATGCATTTTTGAATGTTCAGTTGACTGAGTTTCATGTTTTTTTAAAATTTGATTTATATGCCGCCCTTCTCCGGAGACTCAGGGCGGCTTAGAATGCATTAAGCAATAGCCTTCATACTTTCGTATATTTATACAAAGTCAGCTTATTGCCCCCACAAACCGGGTCCTCAATTTACCTACCTTAGAAAGGATGGAAGGCTGAGTCATCCTTGAGCCTGGTGGGATTCGAACTTACAGTAATTGCAAGAGAGCTGGTGTTAATCACAATGCTATCAGTCTGCTGAGCCACCAGGCCCATGTTTAATGACTAAAGTAAATAATAATAATAATAATAATAATAATAATAATAATAATAATAATAATAATAATAATAATAATTGGTACCATGTCCAAGAATTTGCTGAGCACATTGTAAGCCGCCCTGAGTCTCCGGAGAAGGGCGGCATATAAATCAAATTAAAAAAAAAATAATGTATAAGATACATCAACAAATTGCAGCTTCCTGCAATGACACCAGCGGAACTGCAAAAAACTGCGCTACTCGGAACATCGTACATCTTAAGAAGGTACTTGGTTGATCCCTGGGACGCTGGTTGATCGTATCAACCGTCAGCACCAGTCAATGGTATTTGTGACGCATTTTTGAATGCTCAGTTGACTTGAGTTTCATGTTTAATGAATAAAAGAGACATAACAATAATAAAATAAAAAATATGGACGGTGGATGTGCAGGAGAGAAGAGAAGGAACAGGAGATAATCCCAAAAGACAAAGATCTGGAAATAGAAGTAGAAGGATGGTGGCAAAAGAAAGCAAAAGTAGGACCAGGGAGTGATAGGTGCCCTAGGTGTTAATTCTAAAACATCCGAGGCATCCCTTGAACGCCGTTGGCATTGACAAAATCCCCATCAGTCAATTGCGAAAGGCAGCTGGACTTGGAGCAGCTGACATTTCTCAGCGATATTTTTTTAATATTATTCAATAAAAACATCAGCCTATCCTCCTCCTCTTCCTCACCATCTCCTCCTCCCTGAGGGAGGTGTCCTCGTACAGGGAAGTCTCGGGCCCCACGCTGTCTTCCCCCTCGTGCTGAGCTTCGTGGAGAAGGATTTTCATGGCGATGGCCGCCGCTTCCTGCTTGGCTAGTTTTTTGCTGCCTGCTTCGGCCGGAGGGAAGTGGCGGGTGTCAATCTTGGCTTGGAATTTAAACCTTGATGGGAGAAGAGGGGGGGGGGGGAAAGACAGAGAGAGAAAGAGAAAGAGCAGAGAATGAGAAAGGAAGAGAAGGAAAATGAGAGATAGAAAGAGAATGAGAATGAAAAATAAGGGAAGAAAGAGAGAAAGAGGGAGAAAATGAGAATGAGAAAGAATGAGATAGTAAGAGAATGAAAAAAGAGAGATAAAAAGAGACAGAGAAAGAGACAACAAGAATGAAAGAGAATGAGAGGAAGAAAAAGAATGAGATAAAGAGAATGAAAGAGGGAAAATAAGAGAATGAGAAAGAAAATGAGAGATGTTAAGGGAAAGACAGAGAAAGAGCAAGAATGAGAGAATGAGAGAAAAAAGAATTAGAGAAAGAAAGAATGAGAGAGAAAATAAGAGATGAGAATGGGAAAGAAAATGAGAGACATTAAGAGAAAGGCAGAAAGAACAAGAATGAAAGAGAATGAGAGAAAGAAAAAGAATGAGATAAAGAGAATGAAAGAGGGAAAATAAGAGACAAAGAGAATGAGAAAGAAAATGAGAGATATTAAGAGAAAGACACAGAAAGAGCAAGAATGAGAGAATGACAGAAAAAAAGAATTAGAGAAAGAAAGAATGAGAAAGAGAGAAAATACGAGACCAAGAGAATGGGAAAGAAAATGAGAGACATTAAGAGAAAGGCAGAAAGAACAAGAATGAAAGAGAACGAGAGGAAAAAAGAACGAGATAAAGAGAATGAAAGAGGGAGAAAAAAAACGAGAGAACAATTGCAAAAGAGACAGAATGAGAGAAATAAGAAAAATTAAGGAGAATTCTGTTTTTAGAGACAGGCTACCACATTTCATACACATTTAACATGAACCCAGGGGTGGGGGGGGTAATGACTGGGGAGACCCCTCCTCCTTTTATTTCCAGCACAAATTCCCCAGCGTGGTTAAGGAACACACGCCCCACCCGCCGTGACCCACACTTATCGGGGGCGGGGGGAAGCTTAGATTAGAACGCCCAGATTTTGGAGGAAATTTCACGCAAGCTTTTTGCTATCAGGGAAGCAAGCAGCCCCCCGGGGGGTTGGACTAGAAGACCTCCAAGGGGCCCCTTCCAGGTCTGTTATTCTGTTTTCCAAGAAAGCAAAGCCCAATTGGAGCCTTGGTGGTGCAGCGGACTAAAGTACTGTTAAGTAACTCCAGCTGCCTGCAATTACTGCAGGTTCGAATCTCACCAGGCTCAAGGTTGACTCAGCCTTCCATCCTTCCGAGGTAGGTAAAATGAGGACCCAGATTATGGGGGCAATAAGCTGACTTTGTATAAAAAAAGAACACTGCTTGGGGGTGGGGGCCCGAAAGCCCTACTAAGCAGGTATATACAAAAGTATGAAGGCTGTTGCTTAATGCATTGTAAGCCGCCCTGAGTCTCCGGAGAAAGGGCGGCATATAAATCGAATCAATCAATCAATCAATCAATCAATCAATCAATCAATCAATCAATACATACATACATACATACATACATAAATTGCCTTTTTTTGGGGGGGAAAAAAAGCACCTTTGCGGAAAACCTGGATGACTGAGAATCTCCACTCAACCTGCAGGACTCCCCCCCACCTTCCAATCGCTTGCCCCCCCCCCGCCCCAACTCCAGGAGGTCCCTTACCGTGGCTCGTGCGACGGCCCGCTCTGCTTCAGCAAGACGAACTCGCAGTGCTGGTACATGTACTGGGTGTATTCGATCAAGCCGCTGACGGGGTTTTTCTTCTGGCAGTCCATGAGCTTCTCCAAGGGGGTGCACTGGAAAGCGGTGTCCAGCTGAGCCGGGTATTTGGGGTACAGAGGGGACCCCATAATGTACCTCGACTCGTCCTGGTTGCTGATGGCGTTCATGTCCTCGGGGATATCGTCGGTGGCCCAGCTGCTGCTCTCGAAGAAGTTGTAAGGCGAGAAGTGGCGGTAGCGGGGGCGCTTGCAAGCGGGACTCGCCCACGGAGGGCAGCTGGGCTCGATCGGCTCGGCGGCCTGCTGCCCGTTCTCGATTTTCTTCTCCTCGTTCTCCGGCGGAGGGGGAGGCGGAGGGGGAGAAGGGCGAGGGGAGGGCACGTCGGCAGGGGTTGCCTCCGGTTCGAGGCACGGGGCTGGGGGTTCGGGGTCCGGCGGGACCGCCTGCCGGACTTCTTCGGCTTTGGCCTTGACTTGCATCCGTTTCCGCTTGTTGTCCGTCAGCGACCACTTGGGAGGGTTGACGTTCTCCTTGTGCACCTCGCCCAGCTTCTCCAAGGCCAGGAGGGTGGCGTTGACATCCCTGGCTTTGCTCAAGCCGATGTTCTTGGCCAGGTTGTAAGCTGTGGAGTCCACCACCCCGAACAGGAAGCTGCAGATCTTCTCCTTGACTTCGGCCATGTCAGGAGAACCAAACGAGTCCTCCCGGTCAGAAGCGGAACTTCCTTCTACTTCTTCTTCGATCCCCAAGTCGAAGAGGGAACCGCTGTCTTTGTCCCGGATGGCCGGACGTCCCGCTTGGCTTGCTTCGGCGAAGTCGCGACCGTCGGCTAACCTCCACAATGGCGGGGTGGTCTCCGTCCGACTCAGCTGCCCTCGTTGGTGAAGCTTGTAGAGATAATGGTTGACCACTTTCTTCTGGACGCGCAGCTGCTGGGCCAGGTGGCGAGCGGAGATGGTCTGCCCCGATTTCAGATCCCTCAGGATCCCCAGGAGATCCCCTTCAACGTCCTGCTTGCTCAGAGTCAGCCCCTGGAAGCTGGAGACGAGTCGGTCGGCGGCACCCTTCGGATAAGTAACCGCAAAGTAACTTGGTTGAGGAGGAAACGGCTGCTTCGGTGCCGGCCAGCTACCCTTACAGGGAGGTCTTCTGGGGGTCTCCCTGTAGTTGTACCATGAATTCGAACGGGGCGGCGGGAAGAACGTCTGCGGCTCTTGGGACCTCTGCACACCGGGCTTCCACAGCGAAGCCTCGGAACGTTTTCCTTGCAGGAAGAGGACCTGCTTCTGATGAAAATCTTCGAGTCTGTCGGATCTGGGCAAGGTCTGGTCTGAAGCAGCAGGGAATCTGCTCATAGCACGATGGTGGGGAAGAAGCGGAGGGGTGAAGACATTTTCAGCCGACGTCGAAGAACCTGGCAAAGACACAAGGAGGCACATTTCAAACCGAGTTGCAGGTAGAGAGGACCTTCCTGGCTCCCCTGTGGTTGCCCCCGTTGTGCTGTGGCCTGTTGGCTGCCCCGGCCGAATCAGAGGAGGAGGAGGAGGAGGCGTGGATCAGCATCAGGGCAACCTGAGAGCTCCGAGGGGGAAGAGGGAGTGGAGCTGGCAGAGAGAGAGAGGCGTCCGTCAGCCCTCAGATGGAGAGTCAACAGCCGCCAGGTCTGGAGGTGGCTGATGAGGAGGAGGAGGAACAGCTGGGTCCAGTGCCTGATAGAAGGCAGAGGAGAGGAGAGCAGTGGAAATCTATGGGCCGGTCCTTGGGACGGAAGAGCCACCGCTGCTAGCGAGGCCCCACCCTAGCTCTGGGGACAAAAGGCACGGGGCGGAGATGAATAAGTGTGGCAGGCAATTACTCATCTTCCGGATGGACGGACTTGTTAGCCTGCGAGAGAAACTTTTTGCCCGGGCTGCTGGCGCTCCTAATAAAGGAATCTTTCGAGTTCACGTCAGAGGGTTTGTCGTGTTTGGGGAGCTGGGTCAGAACACATGGGCTTTGTGGAGAAAAGCCCTCTCGAGGGTTCGACGATGACTTGATGGCGCATAATCCACCCAGCCAGCGCTCCATTGGCTTCTCAATCTTCCAGACCTCAAGCAACCTGGTTTAGTGCCAAGCTGGGTCAGTGCCCGCTTTCCAGGACCAAAGAGAAGCTTATTTTATGAACGCCTACCAGTACCAGGGATTGGTAAGCCGTCCCCAAACACAGTCGGTTTTGCTCCCTTAATTTTAAAAAATTAAACTTTGCTGGATTTGGGCTTCCCAAATCTTTCCTTCATCGTGCCCTGCAAATATTTGTGATTTTAAAAAAAATTTTTTTAAGGACCTGAGAATTGTTTTCTAGCTGGATTTTTAGCATCAGATGCCCTTTTCTTTTGGCAATAGTTAGGGATGAACAGAGAAACAATAGTTTTGCTCCCGAAGGGGAATAGGCTGATGTTTGCTCACCTGGAAGCAATTTTTTTTTCGGGGGGGGGGGGGGGGAATTGAGCTTATGGCTCAAACTGGCGTTCCAGCTTGCACGTTGTGCCAGACCGAACGGAAGGTTGATCCGATCTAACTGCTCGGGGTCTTTGTACAGAGAATTAAAGACCTTTTAATAGGTCTCTGGTAGACTGCCCTAAAGGTAAAGGTAAAGGTTCCCCTCGCACATATGTGCTAGTTGTTCCCGACTCTACAGGGCGGTGCTCATCTCCGTTTCAAAGCCGAAGAGCCAGCGCTGTCCGAAGACGTCTCCGTGGTCCTGTGGCCGGCATGACTCAACGCCAAAGGCGCACGGAAAACGCTGTTCCCTTCCCACCAAAGGTGGCCCCTATTTTTCTACTTGCATTTTTTTTGACTTGCTTTCGAACTGCTAGGTTGGCAGAAGCTGGAACAAGTCACGGGAGCTCACCCCATTACGTGGCACTCGGGATTCGAACCGCTGAACTGCCGACCTTTCGATCGACAAGCTCAGCGTCTTAGCCGTCCTATGCCTTGCTAATAAACCACCGTTTGTGGACTCTGCCACAAAAAGTTTCGTTCGCAGAGAGTAATAATCTGTACAGGGAGAATGGGACACCATTTTAAACCAAATGGAAAACACTTGGCTTCATCATCAAAAAACCTCAGCCTACGATCATAGCCGTCTTTTCTCCCTCAACTCCTGTAAAATTAGACATAGCTGCCAAAAAAATGCCTCCCCCCCCAAAAAAAAAACTATTTTACAAATGCATCGAGGAGGGTTATTTTCATGGAACGATCCTAACAGCTTTTAAATGCCTATTCATTCAAGGGGAGCAAATCATTGTTCATCCCCCTCTCTCACGTCCCTTTGCAATTCTCAACCGTACCTCCCTCCCTTCTTTAATCGAAACCATCAGAGGTCCCTTAAAGGTAAGTGTGAGTGTGTGTGTGTGTGTGTGTGCATGAATGCATTGCAAACCCATGCCAAGTGTACAGCAGTGTAAAAAATCGAATCGCAATGTAAAATTCCGGAAATCAAAAACAGAAGTTTACACACAGCTGCAGACTCGGAAAATCTTTTATCTATCTATCTATCTATCTATCTATCTATCTATCTATCTATCTATCTATCTATCTATCTATCTATCCATCCATCCATCTACCTACCTACCTATCTCTCCATCTATATCTTTTATTGCTATTATCCATCTAATTTCTCTCTCTATCATCTCTCTCTCTCCATCTATCATATCTATGTCTATCTACCTATCTCTCTCTATATATATTTATCTTTCTCTATTATCCATCTATCATATCTATCTATCATCTATCCATCTATCTATCTATCTATCCCTCTATCTATCTATCTATCTATCTATCTATCTATCTATCTATCTATCATCTCTCTCCATCTATCATATCTATATCTACCATCTCTCTCTATATATATATCTTTCTCTATTATCTACCTATCTACCTATCTACCTATCTATCTATCTATCTATCATCTCTTTCTCTATCATCTATCTATATCTCTCTCTATTATCCATCTAATCTATCTAATCTAATCTATCTATCATCTTTTATGTATCTCTATTATCCCTCTCTCTCTCTCATCTATCAATCATCTATCTCTCTTTCTCTCTCTCTCTCTCTCTATATATATATAAACGGACCCCCTTGCGTGGGGGATTTCAAACGCTAGGCACCAGCATTAAATCCCGGCAAACCCACAAAAAGATTCCTCTCGTGCTTCAATTATTAGGACCCCGAAACGGAGGTATTCCCACGCACAACAGATCCAGTTGGTTCTCTATTTCTAACCAAACCCCTTCCTTAATTTTTCCAGCTCAGCACACTGCCCAGAAAGAGCGTTTCACGCCTACATTCCTTTAGTCTCAAAAGGAGCCGTTTAAAAAAGTTTAGCAACCGAGGAACGAATTCTCCTTGGCTTATCGTCATGCAATTCCGGCTGAAATGCTACGTTTACGCCTAGAGTCAATGGACATGAGGGTTGCTATCGTCCTCTCTGGATGGTAACCTGAGCTTTCCCACTCCTTGCAAACCCCCAAAGCGAAGTGACCCACCCCGAGTTGTGAATACTTACCGCGATTACGGCAGAGTGGATTATTCCAGCTAGCCTGATCTCTTTGCACTTTGATAATAGGGTTAGAAAAACCCTATTTTCCCCCACCCCTCCTCTGGGAAAGACGAAAAAGAGGTAGAGTTACTGGCCCAATAGAAGTTGAATAAAAGCTTACCACTTTGCTTTTTCCCATGACGAGGTATGTGCATGGCATCACACTGGCCCAAGGCTGGAAGAGAAACTTTCTGTTCCCACAGCAGCAGAGAAGAAGAGACTGATATGTACATGCGTTTTACACACACACACACAAACACACACTCAAACCGAAGCCAGGCACAGGAGGAGGAGGAGGAGGAGGAGGTTCCCAGCAAAGGGGCAGCCTTGCCAAGGGAGAATCGAAGGATCGAAGAAGCTGCCTCCCCTATTTAACCTGGCTCAGAAGAGGAAAAAAACAAAATTAAGTTTCGCTTTCTATTCTCCTCCTTCTGGCTTTTTCCCCTGCAGAGGGGTGGGGTTTGCGGCCAGAAAACAGAAAGTACATCCTTTTTTTAAAAAAAAAAATTGAAATTTCAATTCCCTTTCATCATAATCTTCTCCTCGTGGGCAGGGGTATAGGGGCCAGGTGCCTTCCTCTCTCGGCCCTCTGTCTTTAAAAAAAAAAAAGGACTTTATTATTATTATTATTTTAAGCCTGCCAACAGCTTTGGGGATGGGCGAGAGAGAAAAAACTTTAGGCAGAAAAGAACTTGGGAAAAGATTGGAAGGAAGAAGAGCAGATTGCTTAGTTTTGCAAAAAAATAAATAAAAAAAAATTAGGGGATCGCGCGGAAACGGGAGGGAAGGCAGTCCTCGGTTTGTGACCCCATTTAACGGCTTGTTCGAATTACGGCTCGTTTAACGGCTGCTGTTTGGGGGCACTGAAAAAAATGACACGAGTTACAGGATTTGCGGAGGCGCCAGTGCAAGAAAAGGCAAAAAGACACACTGACACACAAATACACACATAAAACACACTCCTTTCAGGCCTGGGAAAACCCCTTAATTTTGCACGCTGAGCACAGATGGTCTTCAACTTACGACCAACCGTCGAGCCCAAGATTTCCGTTGCTCAGTGAGACAGTTAAGTGAATCTTCCCCGTTCTACGTTTCTTGCCGCGGCTGTTCAGAGAAATTCAGGAAATCACGTGACCCTCCCCCCGGACACTGACTGATAACCCGTCATAAATGAGAGTCGGTTGTCATAACATGGGGCAACGCTCACTTAACAAATGTTTCGCCTAACAACAGAAATTTGGAGGCTAAATTGTGGTCGTAAGTTGAGGACTACACGAGTTTAGGATTTTTAAAAAAATTAAAATTACATTCTTGGATATAGGATTTAAAAACTTAAAAATTCTATTCTTGGATTTCGGATTAAAAAAGATTAAATTCTTAAATTTGGGATGGAGGATTAAAAAAAAATTAAATCACAATCTTGGCTTTAGGATTTAAAAACTTGGCTTTAGGATAAAAAAATTAAATTCTTGAATTTAGGGGGAAAAAAAAGATTCCAACGGCATTTTTAATGGGGATTTTTAAAGATTAATCTTTAATCTTTTAATTTTATTGGTTTTTTGGGTTTTAAATTGGGAATTTTTTGATTTTGTAGATTTGGGATTTTAAATTGGTAATGCCGCTTATTTAATCTATTTTAGTTTTTTCTTAACTTTTGTACTATAATGTGTTTTAATTTCTGGCTGTCCATCGCCCTGAGTCCCCCTGGGGAGAAGGGCGGTATATAAGTTTAATTAAGTAAATAAATAAATAAAAATTCTTGGATTTAGGTTTAAAAGAAAATGAAACGACGTTCTTGGATTTAGGATTAAAAAGTAAAAACGGAATCCCTTTCTTGGATTCGGCCGTTCTAAAATTCAGAATATCCTACCCGACATTCAGGGTCCTGATATAACCCCCCTCCTCACAATACCCTCTTAACACAGACTGTGATCTCAAGATCGCAGCCTCCGGGGCGCCAAGGAGCCTGAATTGATCCGGAGATATTATCACAACGCATGACGGACAGCTGTAAACAGAAGAGCATAAACTTTCTTTCCCCGGTATTGGTTAACAAGTTTAAATAACAGGCTCACCTGTCCAGGTGCAAACCGAGAGGCGTGGAAGATAACCAAAGACCTCACTGATGGCCGGGGACTTGCGTAAGCCACAACTAAACCCGACAACCTCACTTAAGGGCATCCACCGGCCTTCATACCTGTACAGGTGAGTGTTATACTGTTGGGTTTTATACACTCATCTGTACAGAAAACCCACGGTTAATAAGGCTACCCTCAAGAGCATCCACCGGCCTTCCTACCTGTACAGGTGAGTGTCCAGGTTTTATAAACTCACCTGGACAGAAAATCCAAGGGTTAATAAGTCCACCCTCAGCCATGGAAAAACTGCCAGAATTTATAGTAGTAGCTACTTTCTTGTCTCACGAATTTTATCAAAGAGGCAGCAGCTTTGTGAGAAACCTGTTCTCGGGAAAGATTCACGGACGGCGGGAGGGACCCTTGGAGGTCCTCTAGTCCAACCCCCCCCAGCCCGGTTCGAGCGGGAGGCTTCCGATAGGCTCGCCATCTTTCGCTGCCGTTAAATTAACACAATTCTTTTCCCTACGATGTTTTTTTAATGGGGAGGGGTCTTTGGGCGAATCACGCTCAGCCCAAGCTACCTTGCAAGGTTGTTGTTGCAGAGGAAAGAGGAAGACAGAGCTAGGCAATTCAAAAAGAGAGAGGGGGGGCGGGCGGGGAGATTGACGAGGTTAAGTCAAAAACTTAAGTTTTTTGGTTAAGACGTCAGGCTAAAAACTAGGCGACTGTGAGTTCTAATCCTGCCTTAAATTAGACTGGGATTGGCTTGGTGCCTCAACCGCTAACCGGATCTACTGTACAGGTAGTCCTTGATTTACAACAATCCGTTTAGTGGCCGTTCCAAGTTACAACGGCGCTGACAAGAGTGACTGATGGCCGTTTCTCCACACTTACGACCACCGCAGCATCCACACACCCCCCCCATGATCATGGGACCAAATTCAGATGCGTGGCCACTGGCTCATATTTACGACGGTCGCAGCGTCCCCGGGATAACACGTTTCCCTTTTGTGACAAGCAAAGTCAAGGGGGGAAAGCCGGATTCACTTAGCAACCTAAGTTCCTAACTTAACGACGGCAGCGATTCCCTGAACCACGGTGGCGTGAAAGGTTGCAAAAGGGGCCCCCCAAAACTCACTTAACAACCATCTCACTTAACAACCGTCTCACTTAACAACTGTCTTACTTAGCAACAGTTCAATTGCGGTCGTTAAGTCGAGGACTATCTTTTTTGGCAAAACTTGACTTTCACGAGTCCATTGGCAAGACGCACCTGTACGAGCGAGCCTGCCCGTTCCTTTTTCCCTCTCATTCTCCGGCCTCGCACACATGCGTGCACAAACACACCGGTCCCTAGAGAAACACACTCAGAAAACCTCCCCGCTCCGGTTCATTGCACTCGTCTAACACGGCCAACTGAGAACACCTTCTGCGCTTGGTCTAAATTGCCCGGTTATTTGAGCCAGGCGGATGAAATTTCATTACAGGTACTGTTAGCGCACACTTCCCTTGTTTGATGGGGGGGGGGGACGACGACGACATGTGAATGATTTTTTAAATGTTATCTAATTCTGGATTTTATTTAATTGACCAAACTAAGTAATAATTTTAATTAGCAATTTTATGATGTTTGTGTGTCTATATTTTTCTTGACTGTACACCGCCTTGAGTCCTACGGGAGAAAGGCGGTATAGAAATATAATAAATAAATAAATAAATAACTGGGAGGGAAGTAACAGTAACAGAGTTGGAAGGGACCTTGGAGGTCATCTAGTCCAACCCCCTGCTCATGCAGGAGACTCGTACTAGGGATTCGAACTGCCGAACTTTCTTGATCGACAAGCTGAGCGTCTTAGCCACTGAGCCAAACTAGTCAGGCTTAAAAGTTATTCACGGCGCTTCCAAACACACGGAGGGAGTTGGGGAGTTCATCGCCAAGGCCCAACAACGTCATTTTCTTATCAAAGGGGAAAAAAAAAAGATCTTCCTTTATCTTTAAGAAGAATTCTAAAATTCCTCCTAACACCGTCCTCAAAGCACGTATCCAATTCATACTAGGCTCAATGGAACCTCTAGCTGTAGAGGTGCTCTACCTTGAAAAACTAGGAGGCCACTCTAAAAGAGAGGCCACTTCTCAGAAGTCATTAGTTGGCTGCTATAAGAAACAGAAGGTTGGAGTATTTAGTCTGAGCAAGACCAAAAGTGGATTTACAAAAAGTCCCGGACAGGAGGAATTAAACAACAACAACTTTAAAATGGATTAACTATTTGGGATCCAATCTGCACAAAGGACAGTCTGTAAATTAAGATAAAGAGATGAAGACAGCAACAAAAGTCTACCATGTTCAATGCATTCCTTTTGCCATAAGATATCCTTCCTGGAGAATCAGATAGTCTGCTGCCAGACTTGGAGGTTCCATCGGGGGAAAATCCACATGTGGGCTTTACTTGCAAGCAAGCACGGGCGGGATAAGGGGCTGATAGACGTGGAGTGGGAGAGACCTGTGTCCTTTCCTTCGCTGTGTGGTGGTCCATGCCGGGTTGCGCTGCATTGTACAGCACGGAGTTGCATTAAGCAAGGGGTCAGACTAGCAGACCTCCAAGGTCCCTTCCAGCCCTAAGATTCTATAAAAACCAAGCATATAACTCCATGAAGTGCATGGAATTGCACTGAGCAAGGGGTCAGACTAGCAGACCTCCAGGATCCCTTCCAGCCCTAAGATTCTATAAAAACCAAACACATAAAATCTATTTACTGCATGGAATTGCACTGAGCAAGGGGTCAGACTAGCAGACCTCCAGGATCCCTTCCAGCCCTAAGATTCTATAAAATTCAGGCATATAACTCCATGAACTGCATGGAATTGCACTGAGCAAGGGGTCGGTCTAGAAGACCTCCAGGATCCCCTCCAGGCCTAGGAGTCAATAAAAACCAAGCACATACAAATCTAGGCACTGATTGCATCGCACTGCATTGAGACTTGCATTGAATGGACTTGCAATGCCCATTTAGGCCTGGAGGAGCCGGGCAGACGCCCCCCCACCCCCCCCCCCAAGGCCTGCTGCGGCTTCCCATCCCTCCCAGGCGGGCCTTTCGCTCCCACCGGCCCCGCCTCGATCGGGCCCCGGCCCCGGCCTTACCTCCTCTCCCCTCCCCTTTCGGCGGGTCCGCCTGGCGCCGCCGAAGGAAAGCCGCCTCTATTGTGCGGGGACCAGCGCGGGCGAGCAGCGATGACGTCTTGGAGAGCGCGACCCGCGGCCTTCCCCCGGGGCCCGCCGGCGCCATCTTTGAAGAGGGCAAACCTGCCCTCTTCCTCGTTTCCAATGGTATTTTAAAAGCCAACAAGGCATCGGGTTTTTCCACTCAAATTTTGAGCCTTCTGTTGCTGCTGGACTACACTCTCCACCATCCCCTGCTGGATTGGGGATGATGGAGACGGTAGTTTCCCTGGTTTTTTTTTTTTTTTTTAAAAGATACACTAATCCAAGGCTGGGCAAATGCGGCCCTTTTACCACCTGCGGACTTCAACTCCCAGAATTCCTGAGACAGCCAAGCTGTCTCAGGAATTCTGGGAGTTGAAGTCCACAGGTGGTAAAAGGGCCGCATTTGCCCAGCCCTGCTAAATTTGAATGACACCTATTGCACCTATTGGGGGGGGGTTGGTGCTGCCCGGGATCCTAACACTATTATCCTTCATATTGCATGCATATTGCAATATATATATATTGCATGCAAATCTCTTCCCCATTGATATTGGGTACGACCCCCCCATCCTTTGCAGTGGCTCCCCTCCACCCCCCCCCAACCTCAGCCCCCTCCCCTCTCCAAGAGCTGGGTTGCAACCCTCACCCCTGCGGAGGATGGGAGCAGGGGGCGCCAGGTTGGGGAAATGCAGCCGGAGGGGGGCGGAGCCCGCCCCCCTGTAGGCTTGCGGGACGCAGTGCCGATGCGCATGCGCGAGCGAGTCCATCAGAGCAGAGGAGGGAGCCAAACGAGGGGGGGGAAACCACCTTCCTCGCGGGCTACTGCGCACGCGCGACGCGGCCCGCCGGCCCCGCTCTCCCGCCCCGCGCATGCGTACCTCGCGGCGACGCGTTCCCGCTCAATCCGCGCCGCTTTTCTCCCCGTCCGCTTTTTTTTTTCCTTCCCCCCTTCACCCGCCATGCGACCGTCGCCGCCTCGCTTTCCCCGCCGCCCTCCCGGCACCAACCGGGGAGCCGACTCACCACTCCCAATCCCGGTGTGGCGACGGCAATCGAAAGGGAGGCCGCCCCGCTTTCTTCTTTATTTCCTCAGCCCCGCCGTGCCTGGGGGGGGCGCAGAGTGATTGCGTCACGCGGAGCGCGCGGCACACACGATGCCCCTCGTTCTTCCTCCCTCCTCCTCTCTCCGCTCTGACGTCAGAGATGGGGGCGTGGCGCTTCGCCATGGCAACCGCAGAGCGCTCTTGGCGGGCTCCTCTGAGGAAATGGAAATGGAGCCTCCAGGGTTAGGAGAAGTCTACCTCAGGCCTTGGAAACCGGCGGGAAAAGAGGATTTTTAAACCCGGGGGTGGTCCACTGATACGTCTATGGTCTAGATAACGTAGACTACAAGATCCATCCTCCACCCTCCACTCTTCAGCCTGTTTTTTTAACCTCTTAGAGAGGGACATGGTGGGTGTTGTGGTCCAAAAGAGAGAAGGGACCCAATGGCTTGGATGGGGTTGAGAAGGGGAGCAAGCTTAATTGTAAGCGGACCAGAGTCCCTTTGCGGAATAAAGGAATAAATAGATTTTCATAGTTAGGCTGGCAGAGGATGATGGGAGTTGCAATCCCACCGCTGTCACATCTTCATTGATCGATGGATGATATGGCCACCATCTCCCAGACATAACTCGGGGTGGCTCATAATAATATAAAAAGGGACATAAAAAGAGAATGCACTATAAAAAAAATAGATTAAAAGCATATAAAAACCATAGAGGGACCAAGGACGGATCTTGAATTGACGGATGAGCTGGGGATGATGGGAGCTGGAGTCCATCCCCAGCCGCCAAAAATCAGCAGCTCCTTAAAAACATCCTTTTTGCTTCCGTTTTTTTTTTTCAGTGTTCCCCTTTTAAGATGAGTGGACTACAACTCCCATAACTGAATTCCTGCTTGGGTGAGGGGTTGGACTAGATGACCTACAAGGTCCCTTCCAACTCTCTTTATTCTGAATCTGAAATTCCCCAGCCAGCATGCTTTATTTATTTATTTATTTATTTATTTATTTATTTATTTATTATATTTCTATACCGCCTTTCTCCCGTAGGACTCAAGGCGGTGTACAGTCAAGAAAAATATAGACACACAAACATCATAAAATTGCTAATTAAAATTATTACTTAGTTTGGTCAATTAAATAAAACCCAGAATTAGATAACATTTAAAAAATCATTCACATGTTCATAATAATATAGACTTTAAATATAGACTTTTAAGGATGCTGGCTGGGGGATTCTGGGAGTTGAAGTCCATCCGTCTTAAAGGAGCCAAATCTGAGAAACCCTGTTTCAAATCAACTCTTGAGGGTCAACCTGGCTTGTTTTTGACTAATCAGAGCTTCTCCTTTGGCATCAGCATCACCCAAAATTGGGGGGGGGGGAATTCTTATTCCTGTCCGCCCCCTCCTCCCTTTTTTCCCTTTACCCAGAAACAAAAAAAGTTATTTTCCCAGGAGCTTAAAAGCAGCCCTTCCCAAATCTAATCATTTTTTAAGGCGTTTTCCCTTTGCAAACAAACTGGGTTTAATCCCACCCATGCTTCATTTTTTTATTTATTTTATTTTTATTTATTTATTTTGATATGCCGCCCTTCTCCGGAGAGTCAGGGCGGCTTACAGTGCGTTAAGCAATAGCCTTCACACTTTTGTATATTTTTATACAAAGTCAGCTTATTGCCCCCACAAACCGGGTCCTCATTTTACCCACCTTAGAAAGGATGGAAGGCTGAGTCAACCTTGAGCCTGGGGAGAATTAAGAGGAATTAAATTCCTCTTTTGCTTTGATCTAAAACATGAGAAGAAGGAGGGGTGGGGGAGAGAATGACCCCCCCCAAGGGCTTAATTTGCCCCCTCCCGATTCATTTGCACTCGTTTTCTTCCTAAACCATGACAGTAACTTAATCCGATTAGCATGAAAACGCCTGGCATCAAACAGATGGAGGGGTGTTGGCTCATTTTCCGGTAAATAACCATGTAATTTGCCATCTGGCGCTTAAAATCCGAAGGCTGAATGTGGCTTGTTGCTCCTCTCTAAGGCTTAAAAACCCTCTCTTGGATCTCACAAGCCTACAATCGTGGCTTATGGGGAGGGGAATCCTAGTAGACCCCGTTCCTGTTAACTTAGATCCTTTCTAGCCTGCCTGGGCAGCCTGCTACCCCCACTTTGTTGACGCTGTGAGGTCGTGAGGGCGGGGCTCGGTCGTAAGACTCTTTTTTGCAGTGCCGTTGTAACTTCAAACGGTCACTAAACGAATGATTTTAAATTGAGGACTGTGTTATTGTAAATGGGGGTGTTAAAACATTGGTTAGCAGCCCCCCCCCAATGGATGGTACAACCACTGCCAAATTGAGTGGGGTTTGGGGTGGACAGTTGCGCCAAGCTAAGTTCACACAGAATTGGGGCAGGGTCTCCGGGGGGAGGGGGGAAATGTCCCCCCTTCTCCATGATTTTAAGGTCATCCAGCTGATAGATGGCTGTATGTTTCTTCTTTTGGCCACCAGGTGGCAGCATTGGCCAACCCTCAACTCTGCCTCGTTCTGTCTATTCACCTGGTGCTTTGAAAGGACCCTGGAACCCATCAAGCAGTTGGACTACACCTCTCATCCTCCTTAACCAGGATGGGGCTGGCTGGGGATGATAGGGAAGGCTTCGTCTCATTCTTGGCATCCTTAACCTGGTATTCAAGATGAGTCTTTGGCAGAGAAAAACGGGATTTGTAATCGTTTAGAGAGAGTCCAGATGAAGAAAGTTGGAACGATCTGAGGTTTGGGAACAACCCAGATTATGATGATGATGATCTGTCGCACTCTCAGCCACATAGAAATTGTGATAGAGTTGGGGTGCGTTTTTGAAGAAAAGGAAATTTCAGTGGGTTAGGGTTCTGGGATGAGTTGAAAGTTGACGAGTTGAGAGAGAGAGAGAGAGACACACACACAGACAAAGAGAGGAAGAAAGAAAAAGAAAGTGAAAAAGAAGAGAGGAAAAAAGAAAGAGAAAGAAAAGAAAGAAAAAAAGAAAGGAAGAAAAAGAAATTAAGAGAAAGAGTGAAAAAGAGGAAAAGGAAGCGAGAAAGAAAAGAAAGAAAACGAGAAAGTCAGAGAAAAAAGTCAGGAAGAAAGAAAGAAAAGGAAAAAAGAAAAACAAAGAAAATGACAGGAAAAAAGTGAAAGAAGAAAAAAGGGGAGAGAGAAAGAAAGAAAGAAGAGGAAAAAAGGAAAAGGAAGCGAGAAAGAAAAGGAAAGAAAATGAGAAAGAAAGTCAGGAAGAAAGAAAAAAAAAGTGAAAGCAAGAAAAGGAAAAAGAAAGAGAAAGAAAGAAAATGACAAAGAGAAAGGAAAAAAGAAAGAAGAAAAAAAAGGGAGAGAGAGAAATAGAAAGAAAGGAAGAAAAATAAATTAAGAGAAAGTGAAAGAAAGAAGAGAAAAGAGAAAGGAAGGAAGAGAAAGAAAAGCAAAGAAAACGAGAAAGAAAGAGAAAAAGTCAGGCAGTCACCCTGCCTTAAACACACATCACACTCTCGCACAGCCTCAATTGATACCTGATCCTGGGGCTACGATTATGGCCCATAGAAGACACCCAATAATCATGGTTTAAGGAAGGCGACAAGGTGGACGGTAGGGATTTCCCAAAGGGGGGAATCACAGCTATTTCACCGAGTAGTCTAGATGCCCTCTAAAGGCCTCTTTTTGTCAACTTTAAACCCATCAGTGTTCAAATCTCTCCCTAAAGAGGTTGCCTTGGATTTGCTGACCTAGAGGAAAAGGGGTTGAAATGACCTTTTCCTTTGCCCTTCACCTCCAAGGGCTCTTTAAAATTTTAAATCATGCATTTAAAAAGAATAATAATAATATATATTACTTTTTTTGGGTGCCCAATATTTATTTCTGCGTCGTGCTGGTTTTTTCTTTCAAACCTTTTTGAATTTCCAAATGAGACAAGCCACTTGGGTATCATTCATTGCTCCTTGTTCCATGCTCCTCGTTTTTTTCCCCCCCCCACCCCGGCTACGTATTCCACGTCTCCTTCATGAGGACTAGAAGATCGCCTCCCCGCAAGCGAAACCACCCAGGTTCGGCTATGAAGCTGTGCTGCCTTTTTCAAAACCAGGGAATCTCTTGATTCTCAGGGCTGGATTTTTTTTTTTTGCTCGGACCGCTGACTTTCAGAAAACCGAGAGGCTTAGAGCAAAACAATTTTATTTTATTTTGGTTTTCTTTCTTGAACGATCGAACTTGCCTTGATGATTAAAGCTTGCCTTGGCAGGAACCAATTTTTTTTTTTCTCCCCCTGCTTCTGAATTATGCCCGCTGGATGGCAGCCGTTTGGCAGGCGGGAATTCGCATTCTGCTCTGAAATACAAACTGTTCCTTTGGACCCGTTTAGACGGGTCAATAGCCAAATTCCTAAGACGCTAAACGGCCCCTGCTTGGACCCAGGCCCTGAGATGCCAAGAGCCCATCAGGCTGGGCCATTGCATTCCAGCAGACTGAGCTCTTAAGGCTATCAGGATAATTGGTCAACGGGCTCCCAGAGGCCTTGGTCAAGAAAGCAACGTATAAGAGGGAAGAGAAAGGTGAATTAACGGGGGGAAACCCTGCACCGGGCCCAGGGATTATGGATGCTATAGGGGTGCCTGATTCAAGGTGGATTTTTCTGGCTTGAAGGTCATAAGGATCCCGGCAGCTCCGATGAAGCGAGTGAACTTCCCAAATCTGTGGTTCGTTCCGAACACGGCACCTTCCTAAACTCCCGAGACATTCATTGAAATCTCTCTCTCTTTCTATCACGTATCTTTCTATCTATCTATCTTTCTATCATCTCTATCTTTATCTCAATCAATCATCTATATCAATCTATCTCTATCATCTCTATCATCTATATATCATCTATATAATCTATATTTTTATCTCAATCTATCATCTATATTATATATCTCTCTGTCTCTTTCTGTGTATATATATATATATATAATCTATATCATATCTATCTATTTCAATCTATCTATCTTTCATCTCTTATCTCTTTCATCTCTTTATCTCAATATATCATCTCTATCTCTCATCTCTATCAATCAATCAATCATCTATCTTTCTCATCTATATCATCTATATCTTTATCTCAATATATCATCTTTATATCTCTCTCATCTCTATATCTATCTTTATCTCTATCATCTCTATCTTTATCTCAATATATCATCTATATATGATAGATATCTATCTTTATATTTATCTACATATCTATCTTTATCTCAATATATTATATATCTTTCTATCATATCTATCTCTATCTCTATATCTTTATCTCAATCTATCATCTATCTCTCTCTCCCTCTATCATCTCTATATCATATATATCTTTATCTCAATATATCATTATCTTTCTATCTATCATTTATCTATCATCAGTGTATATCATCTATATCTATCATCTATATCATCTATATTTTTATCTCAATCTCAATCATCTATCTTTCTCTATATCTATCTATCTATCTATCTATCTATCTATCTATCTATCTATCTATCTATCTATCTATCTATTTTTCTATCTATTTTTCTATCTATCTATCTATCTATCTATCTATCTATCTATCTATCTATCTATCTATCTATCTATCTGTCAGTCTAGCCATCCATCCATCCATCTCTGGGAAAGCATCCTAATCTGGGGAAAAAAAGAGAGAAGGAACGCACTGTCTTTTCATTGCAGTCTCTCCACCCAGAGACAAGTAATTGTTGGTGACATTTCAGTCAAGAATAGATCTAACACCTGCTTTGCGTTCCTGCCCTTTTCCCCTCTGGAAATCCCACCACCGTTCATCGCTTGCTCTTTTCAGCAACAGCAAGGAAGAGAGAAAAAAACGGTTCTCTCCCTCGGCTGAGGTTTCAAGAGAAGGAAACGAAAAAAAAAAAAAAATTAGCATCTTTCACGGAAGCTGCGGATGTTCCAGAAGAGATCTCAGGTGGCAGGGTGGATCTTGTTTTCAGCCGGAAGGAGCCCCAAATGAAAGGCAGGTTTGAAACCGGACAAGCGCGGAAGAGAAATTGAATGAATCGAAAGAAAGCAGCCGTAAAAACCATGGCCCAATTGGGTTGCAAAGAAATATGTTTCAGGACCACGGACAGCATCTCAGTAGAGACACGTTGCTCCTTCAGGAGAAGTTCATATACATTACAGCCCTTATAATTGGGGCCAGAATTTTCCATTGCTGATCAAGGCGGTTTTTAAGTGAGCCACAAATTTTTGGGCTCAATTATGGTCGTAAGCCGAGGCCTACCTCTATCGCATATAGAATAAACCGTGGAAAGCTACCACAGTTCATAAATCTGGGCTGCTGGCTTGACAGTCAGCCCCATTCCGCCATGGTGGTTTGTTCAACAAGCCTGCCTGAACCTTGTTAGTATCTGAATACCCTCCCCTTTCAGCTTACAGCGAGATGGATATCAAAAGGCAATTAATAGAACAATAGCAGGAGGCCTTTCCCCAATGCTTATTTTTCATGGAAATTATCTATCTATCTATCTATCTATCTATCTATCTATCTATCTATCTATCTATCTTTATCTCTATCATCTCTATCTTCTATCATCTATCTCTCATCTATCTGCTATCTAGCTCTATCATCTATCTCTATCATCTATCTATCTATCTACCTATCTTCTATCTATCATATATCTATCCTATCTCATCTATCTCTATCCTCTCTCTCTCTCTCTCTCTCTCTCTATCCATCTCTATATCTATCTATCTATCTATCTATCTATCTATCTATCTATCTATCATCTATCATCTATCTCTATCATCTATCTCTATCCTCTCTCTCTCTCTCTATCCATCTCTCTCTCTCTCTATCTTCTATCTATCATATATCTATCCTATCTCATCTATCTATCTCTATCATCTATCTTTATCCTCTTTCTCTCTTTCTCTCTCTATCCATCTCTATATCTATCTATCTATCTATCTATCTATCTTCTATCTATCATATATCTATCATCTATCTATCTATCTCTCTATCATCTATCTATCATCTATCTTTATCCTCTCTCTCTCTATCCATCTCTATCTTCTATCTCTCTCTCTATCATCTATCTATCCTATCTATCTTTATCCTCTTTCTCTATCTCTATCCATCTCTATCTATCTATCTATCTATCTATCTATCTATCTATCTATCTATCTTCTATTTATCATCTATCTCTATCATCTCTATCATCTATCTATCTCTCTATCCATCTCTATCTATCTCTATCATCTATCTATCTATCTATCTATCTATCTATCTATCTATCTATCTATCTATCTTCTATCTATCATCTATCTATCTCTATCTATCATCTATATCATCTATCTATCTTTATCCTCTCTCTCTCTCTATCCATCTCTCTCTCTCTTTCTCTCTCTCTCTCCCTCTTCTTTAGCACGGCCACTAGCTTCCTTTAATGAATAAAACATGGCGCTGCCTTCTCTCGCCACCAATAAACAGGTTTAATCTCCTTCTCGGGTTTTCCCAAAGGGAATCTGCCTTATTCAGAGACTTTGAGAGACGGGGGGGAGAGAGAGAGCTAAAAAGCCAAAAGTGATTGAGGGACATGAAGCCACCATCTGCTTTGATTCTCGGCGGCCTTAGGGGAAGGCGGAACATCTCCAGGCCAAGAAAACAACACCCCCCCCACCCACCTCCGCAAGATTTCCAAATCGTAGTTTTGAAGCGACGGTGAGGACCGCTCAAAATTCAATATTGTCCTGGAGAGAAAGCATTAAAAAAAAAAGAGGGAAATGGGTTGCAAGAAATAAGAATGTCTAGTTTAACAAAGAGAAGGAGTAGCGGCCTTCCAATATTTCAGGGGCTGCTGCCCCAAAGAAAAAGGGGGACCCACCTCTTCTCCAAAGCACCCGAAGGCAGGACAAGAAGCAATGGATGGAAACTCGCCAAGGAGAGAAGCAACCTGGGACGAAGGAGAAATTCCCTGACAATTAGAGTCATTGGAACAGCTTGCCACCAGAATCGCTGGAGGCTTTTAAGAAGAAATGGGACAGACATTTGTCTGAAAGGGCATAGGGGGTACGACTAGCAGACCTCCGAGGTCCCTTCCGACTCTTGTTATTCAGTATTGTTGAATTTCAGTACAACCAGCAGCCACTCAAATGAGCTCAAGATTGATCTTTTCTTTTGGCTTCGGTCTCAGTCTATAGGGAAACAGGCACCTCTGACAGCCCCCACAACCCCCCCAAAAAAGTTGTGCCCCACAATTTTCTCCGTGGCCAATCCCACCACAGTCCTCCTTCGCCCCCCCACATAAGCCCCCCCGTTTATAGCTTTAAAATCCCCTTTTCCCTCGATGCAAAGCTCGGCATTAAGGCGGCTCCTTTATAACCCACATTATCTCGGTTTGTTGGCCGAAAACGAAGGAGGGGAAACGGTTCCTTCGGCACGTTGGCTCGCTGCGGTGGCCCACTAAAGAAACGGGAGCTATTCTTTTTGTCTACCCATAAATCCACCCACCCACCTTCTCAGCCGCCTGCCTGATTTAATACCAAATTCTCTTCCAACGGGGGATTTGTCCCCGCATTTTTCAATTTTGAATGATTCCTTTCCCAAGGCATGGAGCATCCCACAACTTCTGGTGGCAAGCTGTTCCACGGGTTAATGGTCCTCACTGTTAGGAAGTTTCTCCTTAATTCCAGGTTCCTCCTCCTCCTCTCTCCTCCTCCTCTCCACTTCTTCTTCCTCCCTCCTCTCTCCTCCTCTCACTGCTTCTCTTCCTCCTCCTCTCCTTCGCCTCCTCTTCCTCCCTCTTCCCTCCTCCACTTTTCTTCCTCCTCTTCCCTCTCTCCTCCTCCTCCACTTCCCCCTCTCCTCCTCTCCTTCTCCCTTCTCTTCCTCCTCCTCTCCTTCTCCTCCTCCTCTACTACTCCACCTCCTCCTCTCCTTCTCCTCCTCCCTCCTCCTCCTCTCCTCCTCCCCCTTCTCTTCCTCCCCCTCTCCTCCTTCTCCTCCTCCTCCACTTCCCCACCTCCTCCTCTCCTTCTCCCTCCTCCTCCTTCCTCCTCTTCCCCCTCTCCTCCTCTTCCACTTCCCCACCTCCTCTTCTCCTTCTCCTCCTCCTCCTCCCTCTTCTCTTCCTCCTCTCCTTCTCCTTCTCCCTTCTCTTCCTCCTCCTCTCCTTCTCCTCCTCCTCCACTTCCCCACCTCCTCCTCTCCTTCTCCTCCTCCCTCCTCCTCCTCTCCTCCTCCCCCTTCTCTTCCTCCCTCTCCTCCTTCTCCTCCTCCTCCACTTCCCCACCTCTTCTCCTCCTCCTCCTCCTCCTCCCTCTTCTCTTCCTCCTCCTCTCCTTCTCCTCCTCCTCCTTCCTCCTCCTCCTCCTTCCTCCCCCTCCCCCTCTCCTCCTCCTCCACTTCCCCACCTCTTCTCCTTCTCCTCCTCCTCTTCCTCCTCCTCCCCTTCATATGTCTTAAAAGGCGCCGAAGGGATCCATCTATCAATCAAGTCTGATGGGCTTAAAAAAAAAAAAAAAAAACCGAAGGAAACACAGGGTGGAAAAAAAGAGAGAGCGAGAAATAAAGAAGAGAAGACAGGAAGATTTCAAAGCCTTTATATATATATATAAGGGTTATCAGTCACATCCATATTATTATTATTATTATTATTATTTTTCTCCTGTGCATTTTCTTCCCACCTGGGTGTCTACGCGACTTGATACCCCTGCAAAACATCAAGATCTAGAGACCCCACCTCTGTAAGATTAAAATCCAAGGCACTTCTTTTTGTTAAGTTTTTACATTTTTTTTTTTTTTGTTGGTTTTACAGTGAACAGGTTAAAGCCATTGAGTTTGGAATCAAAGCATGGTTGGTTCTGGGGTGCAAGGGGGGGGGGAAACAATGGGGAGGGGGGGTCCTTCCTGGCAGCACTGGCACATGGGCCTCACAAACTGGGAGAAGGGGCAGCTGGGATTTGTAGTCCCAGAAAAGAGGCCCCAAATGGCATCTTCTTGGTTTTTTTTTTTTTCCTGCAAAAGAATCACACCTTAGCTCATTTCAGGTGACGTGATTGACAGCTTGCCCGCCCTGTTGCTTGGCCTGGAAGGAGGAACCGGGCTCCTGTCTTTCAGCTCTGCACCAATCAGGTCTTAAAAGACAGAGGAGCATTTAGAGGTCGGTGTGACTGGTCAGTTGGCCATCGAACATATGCAGAGAAAGGGAAAAGAAAGGGGAAGACGTCCACTTTTAGCACCATCTAATTCCAGGTTTGTTCAAAAAACCCAGCTGTTGAATTACCCAGGTAGTCCTCGACTTGTGACCCCGCCACTGAACCCCAAATTCCTCTCGCTAAGTTTACTTTCGCCCTGTGGTACGTACGACCTTCCTCGCCGTATTTCTTAAGCAACTCGCTGCAGCAGTGGTTATATTAGCAAACAGGTCGTTAAGCGAATCCACCTCTCTCTCTCTCCCCCCCGCCCACCAACTTGGCTTTGCAAGAAGGTCGCCAAAGGGGGATCGTCGTAAATGAGAGTCGACTGAATTTTGGGGATCGCGCGACCGTCGGCGAAACGCGACGTCGGCGTGAAAAACAAGGGTGGACTTTGGAGCCCCTGGTTTTTCAGCGCCTGTGGCCGCTTCGGTTTCGCGAAACGAACCGTCGTAACCCGAGGACTACCCGTAGGTAGAGAAAGGGGAGCGCTCCGCGGAGGAGCTTCCAGGCTAGGGGCAGTCTACCTGACTGCAGGGGGAGAACCAAGCGATTTCTTTTTTTTTTTTTTCCGCAGGCCCGCTCACTGAACTCCTCGTTCGTGGCAGTGGCATCTGTTGGAATGGCTTTATTTATTATTTATTTTTTAAAAATCACAAAGGAAAAGAGAGGTTGGCCATGAACTAGCTGGCGGGGGAAAGGGAGCTGGGTTCGCTTTGGAGAGAACAGGGCGTTCCGAACATCTGGGGACAAAGCTGGCGTCTGGCTGTGCTGCTTCTCTCTCTCTCTCTCTCTCTCTCTCCCTTCCTGCTTTTTATTTAAAGCCACATTCAAAGCAGCCAGGAGATGAAGGAGGAACCGACACAGCCAAGCCGAGCTTTGAAAGGCAGAGGCGGAAACGCAGGAGCCCTGTTACTAAGCAGGCAGCAGGGAGGAAGGCCCTCTCCTCTCCTCTCCTCTCCCCTGATTTCTTCCCTCTTTTTCTCTCTTCTGGTTTCCTTTCCTCTCCTCTCCTCTCCTCTGGTTTCTTCCCTCTTTTTCTCTCTTCTGGTTTCCTTTCCTTTCCTCTCCGCTCCTCTGGTTTCTTCCCTCTTTTTCTCTCTTCTGGTTTCCTTTCCTCTCCTCTCCTCTCCTCTGGTTTCTTCCCTCTTTTTCTCTCTTCTGGTTTCCTTTCCTTTCCTCTCCTCTCCTCTGATTTCTTCCCTCTTTTTCTCTCTTCTGGTTTCCTTTCCTTTCCTCTCCTCTCCTCTGATTTCTTCCCTCTTTTTCTCTCTTCTGGTTTCCTTTCCTTTCCTCTCCTCTCCCCTGATTTCTTCCCTCTTTTTCTCTCTTCTGGTTTCCTTTCCTTTCCTCTCCTCTCCTCTGGTTTCTTCCCTCTTTTTCTCTCTTCTGGTTTCCTTTCCTTTCCTCTCCTCTCCTCTGATTTCTTCCCTCTTTTTCTCTCTTCTGGTTTCCTTTCCTTTCCTCTCCTCTCCTCTCCTCTGGTTTCTTCCCTCTTTTTCTCTCTTCTGGTTTCCTTTCCTTTCCTCTCCTCTCCTCTCCCCTGATTTCTTCCCTCTTTTTCTCTCTTCTGGTTTCCTTTCCTCTCCTCTCCTCTCCTCTGGTTTCTTCCCTCTTTTTCTCTCTTCTGGTTTCCTTTCCTCTCCTCTCCTCTCCTCTGGTTTCTTCCCTCTTTTTCTCTCTTCTGGTTTCCTTTCCTCTCCTCTCCTCTCCTCTGATTTCTTCCCTCTTTTTCTCTCTTCTGGTTTCCTTTCCTCTCCTCTCCTCTCCTCTGATTTCTTCCCTCTTTTTCTCTCTTCTGGTTTCCTTTCCTCTCCTCTCCTCTCCTCTGATTTCTTCCCTCTTTTTCTCTCTTCTGGTTTCCTTTCCTTTCCTCTCCTCTCCTCTGATTTCTTCCCTCTTTTTCTCTCTTCTGGTTTCCTTTCCTTTCCTCTCCTCTCCTCTGATTTCTTCCCTCTTTTTCTCTCTTCTGGTTTCCTTTCCTCTCCTCTCCTCTCCTCTGATTTCTTCCCTCTTTTTCTCTCTTCTGGTTTCCTTTCCTTTCCTCTCCTCTCCTCTGATTTCTTCCCTCTTTTTCTCTCTTCTGGTTTCCTTTCCTTTCCTCTCCTCTCCTCTCCTTTCCTCTTCCACTAATGCTCAGCTTTGGAAAGGGCTCTGGGTGAGTTTGGAGGGGTGGAGAAGGAAGGGAGGAAGGAAAACAGGGAGGGAGGAAGGAAGGAAGGGAGAAGGAAGGATGGATGGGAGGGAGGGAGGGAGGAAGAAGAAGGGATGGGAGGAAGGAAGACAGGGAGGGAGGGAGGAAGGAAGGGAGAAGGAAGGATGGATGGAAGGGAGGGAGGGAGGAAGAAGAAGGGATGGGAGGAAGGAAGGAAGGAAGGAAGGAAGGAAGGAAGGAAGGAAGGAAGGAAGGAGAGAAACAGGCAGGCAGGAAGGAAGGAAAGAAAAAAAGGAAGGACTAGGAGGGATGGAAGGAGGAAAGGTGGGAAGGAAGGGGGAAACAGACTAGCAGGAAGGAAAGGACTAGGATAGATGGATGGATGGATAGATGGCTGGGAGGGAAGGAGGGGGGAGGAACAGGCAGGCAGGCAGGAAGGAAAGAAAGAAAGAACTAGGAGGGATGGAGGGAGAAAGGAAATGAGAAAGAGGGGTGGAAGAAAGAAAGGAAAATGGAGGGAAATAGGCAGGAAGGAAAGAAAGAAAGAACTAGGAGGGATGGAGGGAGAAAGGAAGGAAGGAAGGAAATGAGAAAGAGGGGTGGAAGAAAGAAAGGAAAACAGGGAGGGAAATAGGCAGGAAGGAAAGAAAGAACGAACTAGGAGGGATGGAGGGAGAAAGCAAAATTCTCTGTTTTGAAACAGCCGGGTGGGACTACAAAGCCCATTCTCCTCTCCCGCCAAGCTTCCGTCTAGACCCCAAAACCAACCATGCGGGTTAGCGGGGGGGGGGAGAAACCTTCCCCCCCCCTCTGGTTCTCTTAAACCAGGGCTCTCCAACCTTGGCAACTTGAAGCCTGGGGTGGACTTCAACTCCCAGAATTCCCCTGCCAGCTTTGGCTGGGGAATTCTGGGAGTTGAAGTCCGCCAGGCTTCAAGTTGCCAAGGTTGGAGACCCCTGCTCTAAACCATCATATCAAGAGTTTTAAAAAAACAAAAAAAAAGAGATTATGCGGACATTACAGAGTTCATCCTTTATAATATAGCGATATATTTCATAGGTAAAATAAACTATGGTTATGCTTTCCTTTAGTCGTCGTAAATTTTTTGTTTTGTTTAGTTTTTTAGAAAACAGGAAGGAAGGAAGAAAAAAAAAAAAAGAGAGAGAGAGAGAGAAAACGAGCCGTACAGAAACTCTTTCTTGCCTCGGCGCTAAGTCTTCGCAGAATGCCAAGGAGCTGGGAATTCTTCCCTCCGACGGGGAATCAAGGATGGTCGACACGGCAGGAACGGCGTTAGAAAAAAAAATATTTAAAAAAAAATAAAAGGAACCACAGTGACTTCCAATATTGTCCTGGTGGTGGAAAACCCACCCATGTCCTTTACTTTGTCCCCCTTTCTTCTCGTCCTTCCTTTCCCCCAAGAAATATAAACCCAGTCTCCGGAGGAAAGCTCGTCGTTTTGGCATCGTCGTCCCCCCTCCCCACCAAGAAAACGGGGTCTCCGTTGCAAGGATGGATGACTTGGGGTTGGGTGGGTGGAGGGGGGTCTTCCTTGGCCGAACGCTGCAGGTTTGTTTCAACTGGGGTGTGGGGGGGCTCCACCCTTCACGACAAGCTGTCTGGTCGTTCCAATGATGGCTTGTCCAACAACGTTCGAGAGAAGCTCAAGATGGAGCGAACAGCTCAGCTGAGCTCAGCTGAGACTATACCATGTCGAGAAAGGACGGGGTGGACCACCGAGAGGGTCTCGGCCTCTTTGCCTCGGAGACCCCCGCAACCTCTCCTTCGCTCTCTCCAAGGGGTACAGTCCTATCCCCAAACCCCATCCAAGCTTTCCGTTCTTCGGCACGCCCGACAACAGACAGATAACACGGACACCCCCCCCCCAAACATACGGTAAGGCATTGTAGAATGACATATTTGGTGACAAGGTTAAGCGTCCGGTTTACAGATGTTTCCGTGTCAGCAGGAACATCTGGAGAACGTCCTCAAAAAGCCATGGAGCTCGTATCTCCTCAGACGGTTTTTCCCCGTCCGCCCTCTACCCCACTGACCTTGCCTTCCAAGGCTTCCCATTTTCATCGCCAAACGAAAATCGCGGCTGGGTGCAATTCCCCCCAAATTGGTTATTATCGTGGCCTGTTTTGGAGTCCCATCATCCACGTCCTCTGCCCCAGACTTAACTATCTGTCATTTCCCGCCCCCCCAAAGCCCCCCAGATGTGCTGTTTTGATGTTCACACCCATTGCGGTGGAAGAAAGGGGCCTGCCCCGGATGAAGGTAGGATATAGTTCGGTGCAGAAAAAAATTTGCACCAAATTTCTCGGCCCCAGAAAGCAAAGGTTAGATTTGTTTTACCTCCTCTGAATTTCTGCTCAAGAGACATTTTTGTTTTTTTAAATAGGAAAAAACAGGGTTTGTTGGGTTGGCCAAGGTTGAGTCGATGAATGGCTTGATAGAGGCCTTCAACCTGGGTGAAATAAATGCATTTTCTCATATTTTTTTGAGGAAAAAAAAGGACACCTTCAACGAAGGGTTAGATTGAAGGTATGGAAGGAGGAGTGGAAGTTAAAACATTCAGAATATGTGAGCAAGCTGTTAAACTGGCTAATAAACCCTGATGCGTTTGGCTTGGGTGGGGTTTAGCAGCACCCTGGGGGTGGACCCAAACCTAGTTTGGAAATCAGGGTTGGTGGTTTAGGAGCTTTGTAAACCTATCTCAAAGGGGTTTCATTCATCCAACAATAGCTTGGCCCAGCAACCGGAGCTGGTTTTGTTCAACAAACCATGATTGAGTGCAGCGACCCAAGCTGGCTTTGTTCAATAAACCATGACTCGGCTCAGAAACTCTAGTTGGCTTCATTCAACAAATCGTGACTTGGCTCAGCCACCCAAGCTGGTTTCGTTCAACAAACCATGATTGAGTGCAGCGACCCGAGCTGGCTTCGTTCAACAAACCATGACTCGGTTCAGGAACTCTAGTTGGCTTCATTCAACAAATCATGATTTGGCTTAGCGACTGAAGCCGGTTTCCTTCAACAAACCCTGACTTGAGGGTGATCTAAGTTGGTTTCGTTCAACAAGCCATGGCTTGCCACAGGAACCCCAAGTTGGTTTCATTCAACGAAACATTTCTTTGGCTCAGCGACCGAAAGCTGGTGGTTGCATTCAACAAACCATGGTTTGTCCCGGCAATCAGAGCCAGTCTTGGCACGAGAATCCAAGCTCCGAATTGCCAAGGGGGGGGTCTACCAAAAGAGAGGAAGGGGCGATGGCCAACCCAGCAGCGTGGACCTCACATTCAATCCTGTCTCTTGTGCGTAAAGCGAGGAAGACAAAAATCACATTCATTGAAGAGGTCACCCCCCCCAACCCTCCTCTCCGCTCAGGCCTTGGGGTAGTAGGGATTATGGGGACCCCCTTGGGGAAAAATATGGGGTAGTTTGCAATGGGAAAGCTCTCCCTGCTCATTTTTCATTGGTTTGGCTGGTTTTGTGATTGTTTTTTCCCCCAGTTGTTTTCCATACAGGTAGTCCTCGATTTACGGCCCAGATTTAGGTCGCTAAGCGAGACATTCATTAAGGGAGCTTTGCCCCGTTTTGCCAACCTTTCCTGCCACCGTTGTTAAGCAAATCGGTGCGGTGGATAAGCTGTGAAGCGAATCTTGGCCGGTCAGAAGGACGCAAAACGGAGAGCGCGTGACACGGCAACGGTCGTAAGGATGAACCGGTGGCCGAGCTGGTCAGAATTTGGATCGGGTGACGGCGGGGATGTGGCAATGGTCGTAACTGTGAAAAAACGGTCCTAAGTTCCATTTTTTCAGGACCGTTGTAACTTTGAACTGTCCCTTATCAAACCGTTGTAAATCGAGGACTACGTGCGTAGGACAGATTCGCCAATCCGGAGTGTTTTGGCCCCTTTAAGAAAGAGGGGTGGACTTCAACTCCCAGAATTCCTCAGGGCTGGCTGGGGAATTCTGGGAGTTGAAGTCCAGCCGTCTCTTAAAGGGGCCACGGTTGAAAAACTCCGTTCAGGAGCCATCATAATATCGGACAAAGAATGAAGACGCCGTCGCTCTCCAAGGTACTGAAACAATTGTGAGTTGCGTTGCCATTTAAGGCAACTCTTTTTTTGTCCCCCTGCTGAGTCTAACATTTTGGGGAAGGGTTAACTATAGGTAGTCCTCGACTTGCGTCCACGAATGGGAATCCTACCCAGAGCCCCTCTTTGGAGAGAGCTGGACGGATTCATAAATTTGGAATATAAAATAAAGTACATTTCCGGCGCTAAGCGAGGGAGCTATCGAAAGAGACGTGCCCCGTTTTTGCAACCTTTTTCGCCCGAGTGAAGCCAACCCGTTCGGCAAATCCTGCCCGTCGTTAAGCGAATCCAGCTTCCCCATTGACTTCCCCATTGACTTTGGGGAAGGTCTCAAATGGTGTTTATAATAACCTTGGGACGCTGCCTACCCCGTCCGTGTGTGTATGTATGTATGTATGTATGTATGTATGTATGTATGTATGTATGTATTCTTTCTAGCCAGGTTTTACCTACGTAACTAAGTTGTTTTTGCAGCTCTGGATGTGTGAAATCTCTGCAAAACAACTTAGTTTACGTAGGTAAAACCTGGCTAGAAAGAATATGCACATAAAAGCCTACGAAAAAGAAAAAGACATATATATATATATATGTTTATGTAAGTTTTCACGGGTATGTATGTGTGTATATGGTCATAAGTGTGAGGACCGGTCGTAAGTCCCATTTTTCAGTCACTATATGAATGGTTGGAAGTCAAAGAAAATCTGTCCTCTGTTGCCTTTAATTTTTCCCCAAAGGGCTGATCTGTAACAGTCACGCCCGAGGCCAAAAATTAAAAATTGGTTGGTTTGAATCAACTACCAAATAATTTAATAATTCCCCACCCCAAAAAATGCAGAAAATTGTTCATATGCAAAACTTTTTAAAGCGGGGCCAAGATCTCAACCAGTAGCCTGGATGAACCAAGGAAGAGCCGAGCGGAGGCGCCCGTATTTTATGTCGAAACGAAAGACAGTCACCCTTGCAAAAAATAAAATATAAAATAAAAAATTGAAATTATACAGCAGGCCTAACCGTTCTAAATATGGCACCTCTGGCCAAGAGAGGTTGTATTTCTGCCACTTAGGCCCGTAAACTCAAAATAGCCAAATCCGTGCCGTATTTATGGCCTAAGATAAGGACGCTGGAGCCTTTCCAAAGATCAAAATGAGCAGGACCCTTCAGGAAGGAGAAAGGGAGGGGAATTGGAGGGAAGGAAGGAAGGAAGGAAGGAAGGAAGGAAGGAAGGAAGGAAGGAAGGTGAGTAGATAAATAGATGGATTGAAGGGAAGGAAGGAAGGAAGATGGCAATGAGTAGGAAGGAAGGAAGGAAGGAAGGAAAGGAAGGAAGGAAGGAAGGTGAGTAGATAAATAGATGGATTGAAGGGAAGGAAGGAAGGAAGGAAGGAAGGAAGGTGAGTAGATAAATAGATGGATTGAAGGGAAGGAAGGAAGGAAGATGGCAATGAGTAGGAAGGAAGGAAGGAAGGAAAGGAAGGAAGGAAGGAAGGTGAGTAGATAAATAGATGGATTGAAGGGAAGGAAGGAAGGAAGATGGCAATGAGTAGGAAGGAAGGAAGGAAGGAAAGGAA
The DNA here is from genome assembly GCF_029531705.1 of Pantherophis guttatus. Next base: position 214,469 of record NW_026844140.1, read on the forward strand.
GGAAGGAAGGAAGGAAGGTGAGTAGATAAATAGATGGATTGAAGGGAAGGAAGGAAGGAAGGAAGGAAGGAAGGAAGGAAGGAAGGAAGGAAGGAAGGAAGGTGAGTAGATAAATAGATGGATTGAAGAAGGAAGGAAGGAAGATGGGAATGAGAAGGAAGGAAGGAAGGAAGGAAGGAAGGAAGGAAGGAAGGAAGGAAGGTGAGTAGATAAATAGATGGATTAAAGGGAAGGAAGGAAGATGGGAATTAGAAGGAAGGAAGGAAGGAAAGGAAGGAAGGAAGGAAGGAAGATGGGAATGAGAAGGACGGAAGGAAGGAAGGAAGGAAAGAAGGAAGGAAGATGGGAATGAGGAGAAGGAAGGAGGGAAGGAAGGAAGATGGGAATGAGAAGGAAGGAAGGGAAGGAAGGAAGGAAGGAAGATGGGAATGAGGAGAAGGAAGGAGGGAAGGAAGGAAGATGGAAATGAAGGAAGGGAAGGGAAGGAAGGAAGGAAGGAAAAGGAAGGAAGGAAGATGGGAATGAGAAGGAAGGAAGGAAGGTGAGTAGATAAATAGATGGATTGAAGGGAAGGAAGGAAGAAAGATGAGAATGAGGAGAAGGAAGGAAGGAAGGAAGGCTTGTGAGTCAAGAGCCAAACTTAAATGCCTACAGGTAATCCTCAACTTACATTCATTTATTCATTTAGTGACCGTTCAAAGTTACAACCGCCCTGACAAAAAGGGACTTACGGCCATTTTTCACCCTTACGACCAACGCAGCATCTCCCTGCTCACGTAATCAAAATTCAAACCCTTTCCAACTGGTTCATTTTTACGACGGCCACAGCATCCCCCTGGGGGATGTGTGTGCGTATCACCCGACCCCCCTCCCTCCTTTTGCGACCCCCTGACCAGCCAATCCAACGGGGAAGCCCGGATTCGCTTAACGACTAGGCGGCTCTCTTCCTGACGGCCGCGTATCCCACCCCCTAAAACGGACGGCGACGACGAGAAAGTTCGTAAAAACGGGGCGAAGCTCTCTCCCCTTTTTGCAGCAGACGTTTTTGGGGCTCTCCGTCACGGTCGTAAGTCGGAGGACTGCCTGGAATCCACCTGGGGAAAACCAAATTTAGGATTTTGCTGGGGTGGGGGTGTCTCTGCACCCCTTCCCCAAAATTCGCTGGAAAAAGGGAGAAGGGAGGGGGAGAGGGGCTGCCACAGGCCCGTATCTTCGGAGTAGCAAACTGGGCCGAAGGAGTAAGGGGGGCTGAAGGGGGGGCTGAAAGGGTGGGTGTCTTCCCCCCCCCATTTAGAAACCCGCCCCCTGGTTCCTAAGCAACTCAAATTGCCTGGAACGAGCCTCCTACTATAACCAGCAAATTGGCAGCTTCTGTTCTTGCTTTCTCTTTTCTTTTCTTTTCTTTTCTTTTCTTTTCTTTTCTTTTCTTTTCTATTTCTGCCTTTGTGATGCTGGGAACACCACCCCAGCTGTTGGGAAAGGAAGACGGGGAGCCACCATAAAAGAAAAGAAAAGAAGAAAGAGAAATGGATTTTTTTTTTAAATGCACAAATAAAAAAGAGGGAGGAAAAAAAAAAATCTTTTTTTTACAGGCTCCTGGTGGTTTTTTTTTTCTCTTTCTTTCTTTTTACTCCCAAATGTCTTGCTGGCATTTTATTTTATTTTTTTTTGGGCTGACAATTAAACTGTTCGCAGCAGGACTGCACGTTAATTAATAGCGGGCCGGGGCAATTACTGCCATCGTCCGCTGTGCAAGTTCAAAAAGACATTAAATGTCACCGCTTTGCCTTTTTATTATTTGGGGAAAACCTTTTGCAGGAGAGGGGGCCCAAATTCACCGAGGGGTCCTTTTCTCCTCCTCCTCCTCCTCCTCCCACCTTCGGGGGGTGGGCAGGGGGGATTTGAGCCCAGAAAACGTTGGACGTCCGCCAGCTCCAATATATATTTCTTTTCTCCCTGGCTTTTTCATTTTAACTAATACAAAAAGAAATAAATGAAAAAAAAAGATAAGGAAGGAAGGAAGGAAAGAAGGAGGGAGGGAGGGAAGACTGCCATTCGATTGGCTGTGTGTGTGTTTTTTTTTTTTTTAAAAATCAGCTGGTTTTGAAAAAAGAGCAGAGGATGGAAGGAGTTAAGATTCTCGCCTTTTGCAAATATATATATATATATATATATTTTTTCCTAGCAACGGAGAAAAGGAAGAATGGAGGGAGAGAGGGGGAGAGAGATTAAAGCAGCGATCAATATCACAAAAAAAGATAGTTGTAAGCTAACAGGAGTGGTGTTTTTTTTTTTCCTCCTGCAGGCAGGCAGTTTTTTCACTTAAATGTGATTTTTTTGGGGGGGGAGTGGGGTGGGGAAATCTTAGGTACCCTGTTTTGACCTGAATATCTATCATTGGTGTTTCCCCCTTCATTTAGACAACGTTGCCATTACTAGAAGGTGCATTCGAGGGTTGCTGGGCCGCTGGTGCCACCTTAACCATCATCCCCAGCCAAGCTGCCCGCACTTAGATACTTAGGGTTTGGTTCCCCTTTTCCTGTCCCTAAGCCCAGAAATTCAGGGGAGGGGGGCAAAAAAAGCAGCATTTTAACAAAACGCCATCCGTTTCTGGCAAAGGAAACATCTGATGTTTGGAAATCCGGTCGGATTTAAGACTTCTGAGAAACCCACCCCCCCAAAGATGGGAAAAGTGGGGAACTAGGTTAGGCTGGGGTAGGGGTTCAAAACAGCCCCTAGGAGGGGGGGCTTTTTGGGCGTGCTCCCCCCAACCCAAGGAAGCCAAAGGAATTGCACATTTTTTGCCACAATATTTCTCCAGGGATTTTGCCATTCCTGAACTTTCTGTCTCTTTGCAACCCTGCGTGGCCCAAACCTGCTGAACCCCCCCCCCCGAGCCCCCCACCCCCACCCCAAAGAGTCCCTTCCACGATGCAGGAAATTGGGGTTTTCTTCTCTTTCCTTTCGGGTTCATGGCGGGATGCTTTGAAGAGAACGGGCGGCCCGAGGAAGGAGGCCATTCCAGGCTTAGCAACTCGGGGGGGGGGGGGAGGGAGGAAGGAGCTGACCAGGGGGATCTTCCTGGACCCCCCCCACCCCCACTCCCAGGTGAGATGGAAAATTCAGAAGAGGGATGAGCAAAAGGAAGGAAGGAAGGTGGCTCTCGTTCGGTTTGCCCCCCCCCACCCTCCGGCTTCTTCGTGGTGATATCATCAAGAGGCAAGAGGGAGGAAGGAAGGAAGGAAGGAAGGAAGGAAGGAAGGAAGGCAGGAAGGAAGGAAGATGACTAGATACATGGATGGTTGGATGGGAAGGAAGGAAGGAGGGAAGGAAGGAAGGAAGGAAGGAAGGAAAGAAAGAAAGAAAGAAGGAAGGAAGGAAGGAAGGAAGGAAGGAAGATGACTAGATACATGGATGGTTGGATGGGAAGGAAGGAAGGAAGGAAGGAAAGAAGGAAAGAAAGAAAGAAAGAAGGAAGGAAGGAAGGAAGGAAGGAAGGAAGGAAGGAAGGAAGGAAGGAAGGAAGATGACTGGATATATGGATGGTTGGATGGGAAGGAAGGAAGGAAGGAAAGGAAGGAAGGAAGGAAGGAAGGAAGATGGCTAGATAGATGGATTGGTGGATGGGAGGGAAGGAAGGAAGGAAGGGGAAGGGAAGGGAAGGAGAAAGGAAGGATAGAGAATGAATGGAGGGAGGGAGGGAGGGTGGGAAGAAAAGGAAAGGAGGAAGGAAGGATAAAAAATGAAGGGAGACGGAAGGAAGGAAAGAAGGAAGGGAAGGGAAGGATGAAGGAAGGTAAGATGGAAGGAAGGTATAGAAAAGGAAGGGAATTGGAGGGGAAGGAAGGAGTGAAGGAAGGAAAACAAAGGAAGGAAGAGAAAAGGGAGCGAATTGGAGGGGAAGGAAGGAAGGAAGGAAGGAAGGAAGGAAGGAAGGAAGGAAGCTGCACAACCCCGTCGCCTGAGGCGTGGGATCCACACAGTGGATTGGTCCACCCCCCCACCCTACCCCACCCCCGGTCTGTCCGTCTCCATCTCAGCGCTGCCCCTTCGATTGGCTTTGTTTTCACTTTGAAGACCTGAGATTGAAGGTGGATTTCGGACTGAGCCTCCACCAAACACGGCAGCAGCGGCAGCAGCGAAGGGGGCCAGGCTGGAAAAGACCCTGCCCCTCTTCCAAGCCCTACCCCGGACCCCCCACTCAGGAGGCCCGGAGCCGAGAGCCTACCCATGCGAGGCCCTGGAGCTCCCGGGGCTGGGTTCGAGTTTCTCCTGGGACAGGTCGTGGCTCCGTGGCCGTCCCTTCGGCCTTCTTCTTTTTCTTTTTCTTCTTTTTCTTCTTCTTCTCCTCCTTTTTTTTTTTGGCTTGGCCTTCTGCTGCGTTTTTGCGTTGCTGCGTCTTCTCCTCCCACCTTCAACAGCTGCTGGAGCTGGTGTACGGGGTGGGGAAGGAGGTGGAACTGACCCCCAGGGGGCTGTCGGAGAGGGGCGTCTGGGAGGCCCCCACCACGGCCCCCAAGCTCACCCCCCGGCTCTCCATCAGGGCAGCCAGGAGCTGCTGCTGCTGTTGGCGCAAAGTGTCCGTGATCAGCAAGGGGAGAGCGCTGAAGTTGGCGGCCAGTTGCTCCAGCTTGGTCTCCAGGCCCCCCAGCTGCTTCTCCAGGTCCTCGCTGCGGTCGTTCAGCTCCGTGATGAGGTCGTACATGACGTTTTGCATCTGCCAATCAAAAAAATAAATAAAAAAGAGGGGGGAGACACACGGGTTATTCCCCACTCTAAGATCTTTCCCTTCTCTTATTCCTTCCTTCTTTCCTCTCCAATTCCCAACCCTTCCCTTCCTACGTCTCTGCTTCCTTCCTTCCTTCCTTCCTTCCTTCCTTCCTTCTTTCCTTCCCTACCTTCCCTTCCCCTCCAGTTTCCATCCCTTCCCTTCATCTCTCCTTCCTTCCTTACTCTCCAATTCCCACCCCTTCTCTTCCTACATCTCTGCTTCCTTCCTTCCTTCCTTCCCTTCCTTTCCTTTCCTTCCCCTCCAGTTCCCATCCCTTTCCTTCATCTCTCCTTCCTTCCTTCCTCTCCAATTCCCATCCCTTCCCTTCCTACATCTCTCCTTCCTTCCTTCCTTCCTTCCTTCCTTCCTTCCTTCCCTTCCTTTCTTTCCCCTCTAGTTCCCATCCCTTCCCTTCATCTCTCCTTCCTTCCTCCCCAATTCCCACCCCTTCTCTTCCTACATCTCTGCTTCCTTCCTTGCTTGCTTCCTTCCCTTCCTTTCCTTTCCTTCCTCTCCAATTCCCATCCCTTCCCTTCCTACATATCTGCTTCCTTCCTTCCTTTTTCTTCCTTCCTTCCCTTCCCTTCCTTCCCCTCCAGTTCTCATCCCTTTCCTCCATCTCTACTTCCTTCCCTTCTCTATCCTTCCCTTTTTCTCCTTTCCTTTCCTTTCCTCCCCTCCCCTCCCTATTCCCTTGCACTTCCCTTCCCTTTTCTAGGTCTAATTCCAAGAACCTTTAATCAAAAATTGCAACCCCCACCGCCACAAAAAAAAACAAAAACGCCTCTCCACCCCAGCGGAGGCCTTTTCTCTGGAGACCTTGAGAGCAAGTCTCCCTAAAGCTTCATTATTTGATGCCAAGAGAGACCCCTTCACTTCCTCCCTTTTCAACAGAAGCTCATCCGCCTTTAGCTTGTTTCCCCCCCTCCCCTTTAAAATATCCCTGCAAAGTTCACTGTGAAATGTGGGTCTGAATAACCAGGGGGCAATTCCTCTCCACCACCACCACCCCAATGGCTGGCAAACCCTCCTTCCTTGCCTCCTGTTAAGTATCCTGGCTAATTTCTTTAAAACAATGTCTGGTTTGAGCAAAAAAAAACCCTGCCTGGCAATAGCCAGCCAGCCTCCAAGGGAATGCAAATCTTTTCAAACAGTTATTTGGCTCATTTATACAAAAGTCCGAACAAGTCCAGCTTCCTTGCCAAAAGAATTGCATTAATATATATATATATTAATGCAATTCTTTTTGCAAGGAAGCTGGACTTGTTCGGACTTTTGTATGTGTATGTATGTATGTATATATATATATATATATATATATATATATATATATATATATATATATATATATATATATATATATATATATATATGTTTTCGTTTTCATATATATATATATATATATATATATATATATATATATATATATATATATATATATATATATATATATATTTATATATATATATATATAAAATATATGATATCCATTAGCAAATGGATGCACTTCTCATCTTGAGGTCTAGAAACTTGACTTCCAATAAAAGTTTCCCCCAGGGGCCGCTCAGAGGTTTAAGGAAGCCGGCCAAGTCATGAGGGAAGAATAAAGCATTGATGCTTTTGGCAATCGTGGCTTTGTACCTGGACCAGATTGTATTTTAAGTCACTCAGTGGTATTTTTTTATTGCCTTTTAACAAAGGATGTTTTTTCCCACTCACACATACAAATTCAATGCCATTTGCATGTCCAAGAATTAAAAAAAACAGGCACATAAAATGCTGTGGTTTTTCACCCTGACTGAGGTTTTCCCTTCGGGAATCAATCTTAAAACGCTGAGGACTAGGAACTTGGTTTTGCAACGGGTGTCTCTAGGGGGGGGAGAGGTTTTACTTTGAAGAAATCTCTGTCTTTGAGAGAGAGAGAGAGAGAGAGAGAGAGAGAGAAAAGATATTGCAACAGGTGGACTGTTGTTTTAGGAAGCCAAGAGAAGCAAACATTGGTTGCGTGTGTGATATTTTGTGTTGATTTCCCAGGAAAGCCTCCAGGCTTTTGACTGCCTCTAAAATCAGCAGTGGGATGAGAAAGAACAGATGGGGAGAGGAGGGGGGGAGGCTAGAAGAAAAGGGTAGAAATCAGAATAACAACCCTGACCGTGAGAGGGAGAGAGGAAGGAAGGAAGGAAGGAAGGAAGGAAGGAGAAAAAGAAGGAGAAAAGAAGGAGAAAGAAGGAAGGAGAGAGAGAAGGAGAAGAGGGAAGGAAGGAGGAATAGAAGGAAGGGAGAAAGGGAGAAAGGGGAGGAAAGGGGAGGAAGGACATAGAGAGAGAGGAAAGAAGAAAAAGTGAAAGAAAAAAGGAAGGAAGGAGAAAAAGGAGAAAGAAGAAAGGAGAGAGAGAGAGAGAAAGAAAAGAGGGAAGGAAGGAGGAATAGAAGGAAGGGAGAAAGGGGAGGAAAGGGGAGGAAGGACATAGAGAGAGAGGAAAGAAGAAAAAGTGAAAGAAAAAAGGGAGGGGGGAGGAAGGAGGAAGGAAGGAGACAGAGGAAGAGATAGATGGATGGGAAGAAGGAAGGAAAAGACAGAAAGATGGATGGAAAGAAGGAAGGAAGACAAAGAGAGGATGGATGGATGGATGGATGGATGGATGGATGGATGCATAGATGGATGGAAGGAAGAAGGAAGGAAGGAGGCATAGGAAGAGAGAGAGGGAAAGAAGAGAAAGGGAAGAAAAAAACACAGATTGGGAAGGAAGGGAGGGAGGAGGGAGAGAGAGAAGGGAGACAAGAAAGAAGAGAAAGGGAATGAAAAAAGAGGGAGGAGGGAGGAAAGAGAGAGGAGGGAGAGACAGAGGAAGGAAGAGAAAGGGACAGAAGGAAAAAAAGAGAAAGAGAAGGGAGGGAGGGAGGGGGAAAGGAGGAAGGGAGGGAGGGCGGAAAAAAGAGAAAAAGAAGGAAGGAGAGAGAGAAGGAAAAAGGGAAGGCAGGGATGGATGGAAGGAGGGAGGGAGGGAGGAATGAAGGACGAGAAAGGGACAGAAGGAAAAAAAGAGAGAAAGAGAAGGGAGGGAGAGAGAGAGGGAAGAAAGGAGGGAAAGGAGGGAGGGAGGAAAAAAGAGAAAAAGAAGGAAGGAGGGAGGGAGAGAGAGAAAAAGAAAAATGGAAGAAAAGGCAGGGAGGGACGGAGGAAGGAAGGAAGGAGAGAGAGGAGGGAGGGAGGAATGAAGGAAGAGAAAGGGACAGAAGGAAAAAAAGAGAAAGAGAAGGAAGAAGAGAGAGAGAGAGAGAGAGAAGGAGAAAAAAAAGAAAGGAAAAGCAGAGATGGAGGGAAGCCAGGAAGGCAGAAAAACTTCCTCTCTCCCCCACAAGACCCCCTCAGCCGGCCCACCCTCCCTTTCCCTTCCCCCCTCCCCAGCTGAGTCCCCCCTCCCCCCTTCAGCCCCCCCCATCCCTCAGCTCAGCAGGAGAAGCCGCCCTCCCCTGCATCTTTCCGCGGGGTTGCCTGGCAACCCAATGCTTGGGAAATCCCGCCAAGCAGTGCCTCCCCCCCTCTCCCCCCTCCCTTCTGCAAAACAGAGAATCCCCCCCCCCTTCCAACTCCTCTACCAAGGGAAGCCTGGGAGAGCTCCTCAAGGGTCAGGAAAAAAAAGAAAAAAAAAAAAAGAAAAAAAAATCAGCAGGGTTTCCCAGAGGGCATCCAAACGGTCCCTCTTCCCTGCCGGCTCTCCCACCGCACAGCCTCGCCTGGGAATTGCAAGAGAGGGGAGAAAGGGATGCCAAAGTTTGACGGAACCGGAGGACCCAACGGACCCCCGGAGGGGTTTTTTTTTTCCCGCCCCCACCAGCCCGGCTACTCCGAAGCCCATAATCCTCCCCTCTTGGCCCAGCAATCCCATCTCCTTTTACCGTCCTTGAAAGGCAGCGTTAGATACCTTCGAAAGATCGACCAACGTGTTGGCTTGATCGTTCAGCTTCCTTTGTTCCATCTTCACGTTCCTTAACCTAAGGGGGAAAAAAAAAGAAATAAACGTGAAAAATAACTGATAGAAACGTTTCACCCGGTTCGGATGAACTGGTAGTGGCAGCGGTGGGAGGCTCCGCCCACCTCCCTATCATCCTGGCCCTCACCTCTCTCTTCTAGCCTCTGCTTGGAACAACCTCATTGAGGACTAGAATCCTGCCCGGGCCTTCTTTCCAGAGGAAAAAAATACATTTATTTTTATTTATTTATTTTTGCCTTTATGATCATCCTTGGATCCCACTTTTCCGTGGCTCGGCGAGACATTTCTCTGCCCCGTTTTGCGACCTTTCTTCCCCTCGTCGTTAAGCGAACCGCCGCCGTGGTTGAGTTAGCCACACCGGGGGGGGCGGGGGGGAGATTCAGTGAATCGTGTTTCCCCCCCCACGCCCGTCGACTTGGCTCCTCGGCAGGTCGCAAAACGGGACACGGCAACCGTCGTAAATATGAGTTAGCGCCCAAATTTTTTTTCTTTTTTTTTCAAGTTTTTATTTATACATTTTTCCTGAACACATATAAGTGTCTTGTCTGGGTCTTTTAACATATACCTCATCATAATAGTAGCAATAATATTCTTTACTTGTGTATAATAGTATCCTTTCCAACTTCTAATTTCTACCTTTATTATCTAAACCAGGGTCTGCAACCTTAAATACTCAAAAGAGCCATTTGGACCCGTTTCCCACAGAAAAGAAAACACCGGGAGCCACAAAACCTGGTGGGCGTGGCCAACTCAATGTCACTCACTTCCACCAGTCACATGACACCCTCCTAGCCACGCCTACGCAGCTGGTCATTAGGGCAGAGAACCGGTTGTTAAAAAACACCGGGAACCACAAAATCTTTTTGACATCTCTCTCTCTCCCCTCCCTCTCTCCCCCCTCCCTCTCTCTCTCTGTATCTATGTCTCTCTCTCTCCCCTTTCTCTCTGTATCTATGTCTCTCTCTCCCCACTCTCTCTGTATCTATGTCTCTCTCTCCCCTTTCTCTCTGTATCTATGTCTCCCCTATTTCTCCATATCTATGTCTCTCTCTCCCCTCTCTCTCTGTATCTCTCTCTCTCTCTCTCCCCTCTCTCTATCTATGTTTCTCTCTCTCTCTTCTCTCTCTCTCTGTATCTATGTCTCTCTCTCTCTTCCTCTCTCTGTATCTATGTCTCTCTCTCTCTTCCTCTCTCTCTGTATCTATGTCTCTCTCTCTCTCCCCTTTCTCTCTGTATGTATGTCTCTCTCTTCCTCTCTCTGTATCTATGTCTCTCTCTCTCCCCTCTCTCTCTGTATCTATGTCTCTCTCTCTCCCCCCTCTCTGTATCTATGTCTCCCCTATCTCTCTATATCTATGTCTCTCTCTCCCCACTCTCTCTGTATCTATGTCTCCCCTATCTCTCTATATCTATGTCACTCTCCCCCCTCTCTCTCTATATCTATGTCTCTCTCTCCCCACTCTCTCTGTATCTATGTCTCCCCTATCTCTCTATATCTATGTCTCTCTCTCCCCACTCTCTCTGTATCTATGTCTCTCCTCTCTCTATATATCTATGTCTCTCTCTCCCCTCTCTCTCTGTATCTATGTCTCTCTTTCCCCCCTCTCTCTGTATCTATGTCTCTCTCTCCCCTTTCTCTCTGTATCTATGTCTCCCCTATTTCTCCATATCTATGTCTCTCTCTCCCCTCTCTCTCTGTATCTCTCTCTCTCTCTCCCCTCTCTCTATCTATGTTTCTCTCTCTCTCTTCTCTCTCTCTCTGTATCTATGTCTCTCTCTCTCTTCCTCTCTCTGTATCTATGTCTCTCTCTCTCTTCCTCTCTCTCTGTATCTATGTCTCTCTCTCTCCCCTCTCTCTGTATCTATGTCTCTCTCTCTCCCCCCTCTCTGTATCTATGTCTCCCCTATCTCTCTATATCTATGTCTCTCTCTCCCCACTCTCTCTGTATCTGTCTCCCCTATCTCTCTATATCTATGTCTCTCTCCCCCCTCTCTCTCTGTATCTATGTCTCTTTCTCTCCCCTCTCTCTCTGTATCTATGTCTCCCCTATCTCTCTATATCTATGTCTCTCTCTCCCCACTCTCTCTGTATCTATGTCTCCCCTATCTCTCTATATCTATGTCTCTCTCCCCCCTCTCTCTCTGTATCTATGTCTCTTTCTCTCTCCCCTTTCTCTCTGTATGTATGTCTCTCTCTCTCTTCCTCTCTCTGTATCTATGTCTCTCTCTCTCTTCCTCTCTCTCTGTATCTATGTCTCTCTCTCTCTCCTCTCTCTCTGTATCTATGTCTCCCCTATCTCTCTATATCTATGTCTCTCTCTCCCCACTCTCTCTGTATCTATGTCTCCCCTATCTCTCTATATTTATGTCTCTCTCCCCCCTCTCTCCGTATCTATGTCTCTCTTTCCCCCCTCTCTCTGTATCTATGTCTCTCTCTCTCCCCTCTCTCTCTGTATCTATGTCTCCCCTATCTCTCTATATCTATGTCTCTCTCTCCCCACTCTCTCTGTATCTATGTCTCTCCTCTCTCTATATATCTATGTCTCTCTCTCCCCTCTCTCTCTGTATCTATGTCTCTCTTTCCCCCCTCTCTCTGTATCTATGTCTCTCTCTCCCCTTTCTCTCTGTATCTATGTCTCCCCTATTTCTCCATATCTATGTCTCTCTCTCCCCTCTCTCTCTGTATCTCTCTCTCTCTCTCCCCTCTCTCTATCTATGTTTCTCTCTCTCTCTTCTCTCTCCCTCTGTATCTATGTCTCTCTCTCTCTTCCTCTCTCTGTATCTATGTCTCTCTCTCTCTTCCTCTCTCTCTGTATCTATGTCTCTCTCTCTCTCCCCTTTCTCTCTGTATGTATGTCTCTCTCTTCCTCTCTCTGTATCTATGTCTCTCTCTCTCCCCTCTCTCTCTGTATCTATGTCTCTCTCTCTCCCCCCTCTCTGTATCTATGTCTCCCCTATCTCTCTATATCTATGTCTCTCTCTCCCCACTCTCTCTGTATCTATGTCTCCCCTATCTCTCTATATCTATGTCACTCTCCCCCCTCTCTCTATATATCTATGTCTCTCTCTCCCCACTCTCTCTGTATCTATGTCTCCCCTATCTCTCTATATCTATGTCTCTCTCCCCCCTCTCTCTCTGTATCTATGTCTCTTTCTCTCTCCCCTTTCTCTCTGTATGTATGTCTCTCTCTCTCTTCCTCTCTCTGTATCTATGTCTCTCTCTCTCTTCCTCTCTCTCTGTATCTATGTCTCTCTCTCTCCCCTCTCTCTCTGTATCTATGTCTCCCCTATCTCTCTATATCTATGTCTCTCTCTCCCCACTCTCTCTGTATCTATGTCTCCCCTATCTCTCTATATTTATGTCTCTCTCCCCCCCTCTCCGTATCTATGTCTCTCTTTCCCCCCTCTCTCTGTATCTATGTCTCTCTCTCTCCCCTCTCTCTCTGTATCTATGTCTCCCCTATCTCTCTATATCTATGTCTCTCTCTCCCCACTCTCTCTGTATCTATGTCTCTCCTCTCTCTATATATCTATGTCTCCCTCTCCCCTCTCTCTCTGTATCTATGTCTCTCTTTCCCCCCTCTCTCTGTATCTACGTCTCTCTCTCCCCTTTCTCTCTGTATCTATGTCTCCCCTATTTCTCCATATCTATGTCTCTCTCTCCCCTCTCTCTCTGTATCTCTCTCTCTCTCCCCTCTCTCTATCTATGTTTCTCTCTCTCTCTTCTCTCTCTCTCTGTATCTATGTCTCTCTCTCTCTTCCTCTCTCTGTATCTATGTCTCTCTCTCTCTTCCTCTCTCTCTGTATCTATGTCTCTCTCTCTCTCCCCTTTCTCTCTGTATCTATGTCTCTCTCTTCCTCTCTCTGTATCTATGTCTCTCTCTCTCCCCTCTCTCTCTGTATCTATGTCTCCCCTATCTCTCTATATCTATGTCTCTCTCTCCCCACTCTCTCTGTATCTATGTCTCCCCTATCTCTCTATATCTATGTCTCTCTCTCCCCCCTCTCTCTTTGTATCTATGTCTCTCTCTCTCTCCCCTTTCTCTCTGTATGTATGTCTCTCTCTCTCTTCCTCTCTCTGTATCTATGTCTCTCTCTCTCTTCCTCTCTCTCTGTATCTATGTCTCTCTCTCTCTCTCCCCTTTCTCTCTGTATGTATGTCTCTCTCTCTCCCCCCTCTCTGTATCTATGTCTCCCCTATCTCTCTATATCTATGTCTCTCTCTCCCCACTCTCTCTGTATTTATGTCTCCCCTATCTCTCTATATCTATGTCTCTCTCTCCCCCCTCTCTGTATCTATGTCTCCCCTATCTCTCTATATCTATGTCTCTCTCTCCCCACTCTCTCTGTATCTATGTCTCCCCTATCTCTCTATATTTATGTCTCTCTCCCCCCTCTCTCCGTATCTATGTCTCTCTCTCCCCCTCTCTCTGTATCTATGTCTCTCTCTCTCCCCTCTCTCTCTGTATCTATGTCTCTCTCTCCCCCACTCTCTGTATCTCTGTATCTCTCTATCTGTCTGCCCTGGCCGCTTCTCCATCCCCCGCCGTCGCCCTTACCTTCTCAGGCCAGGTGAGGAGTGACTGGGAGGGGAGGGCGAGGGGCGGGGCCGGTCAATGGTGGGATCACCTGACAGGGAGCCACCGCAGAGGGCCCAAAGATCCACATGCGGCTCTGGAGCCGCAAGTTGCCAACTCCTAATCTAAACCCTTGATAAAACAAATCCCAAAATTAAAATACGAGTCAAGCAGTCCGCCTGAATTTCGATCCCGTGACCGTGGGGGGGGGAGTGGAAGATGCCCCAACGGTCGTTAAGTGTGAAACCAGGCCTTCGGTTTGCTTATTTCAGGGCCGTCGTAACTTGAAATGGTCGCTAAACAAATTGTCATAAGACGAAGGGGCTACCGGTATTCACGGGGAAACGTAAGTAATCCTCATTTGCACCCCTATTTCTCTACCTGTCCAAGGTGTCAATTCAGCTCAACGGCTCTTTGCAATGACCCCATTTTTTTGGGGGGGGGGAGGGGAAATCTGGAAATGAGTAGGTTGCCCCCCCACCCCCCTGAACCCCCAAAATTAACCTACTGGTGGATGGCTTGGAGGAATTTTCTCTGGTGCTTCCGGATCTTGCCGTGGTCGATCTTTTTCAACAACTTGGTGTGTTTGTAGATCAGCCAAGTTTCCCGTAGGACGTTGGCCGCCGCGTTCTTGATCTGGCGGGAGGAAAACACACATGTGTACCTCTGTGTACAAAGGCAGTCTACCTCACAGTTGGCCTTCCTCTAAGCTGGCCTTTCAGGAGGGAACCTCCATATACAAAGGCAGTCTACCTCACAGCTGGCCTTCCTCTAAGCTGGCCTTTCTGAGGTGGGGAGAGGGAAGGATGAGTCCCCAACTCATCTAGGGGTGGGGTAGCCTAAACTAGCCGCCCAGGGCTGCCTAATCGGCTGGAACTACAAATCCCATCAGTCGCACCCTCCTCCCAGCGAAGCCTGCAAGGAGAAGGAAGCTTCTTGTGGAAGGCCTCTCAAATTTAGACATTTGATCCCAAACAGAAGGGATTCTTCCAACGACTTAAGTTGGGCTCAATGTTGGCTTCTCGGTTTCTCTTTGTCCAAGATGGTTTATGCCACTTGGGATTTTACAAGTTTACAAACCACGGTTTAATCCTGGTTTGGGGCATCAACCACAAGGGAGCTCAAATCCCACGAGACTGTAGGAATTGCAAGGCCACAGCAGACAACTTGATGCTCAATTGGATACAACCCCAAGGCCCGACCACATCATGCCCCAAACAAACCACCATATCCTAGCTTGTTAAGCTTTCCATTAAAGACTTAGGCGTTGGTTCCCTCCATCGGGCAGGAACTCATTCGAGTCAGTCAAAATTGCTTTTTAATTGATTTTTTTTTTTTTTAATTGTTGCCCTCGGTAACATTTTGTGTCGCCAACATTGAGTCTTTACGGGCGATCGCTTTCCTCAAACTGTTTTTAATGGGAGGCTTGTTGTATTATTTATCGACTGTGGCTCCCTGCGTCCCGTCGGGAGGGGAAAGCAGTTTGAAAAGAAAACAAATATTAATAAATCATAAGGCATCCCCCACTGGGGAGCCGGGAAATGGGAATGCAGGAATGCACGCAAAGCTGGGCTTTCCACCGTTAATTGCAAGCTGCAAAAAATAATAATGCAAATAATAAACGCTCTGGTCCTCATGGTTCTCGAAGGCAAACCAAGAAGCATTTAGCTCATTGTGACAAAGGATTGTTTATATCCTTCAGGAGACCCGAAGCAAACATTTATCGTATTTGTATTGTAGAATGGAAGGAAAGAACAGGTATCGCTTAATGCAGTGTTTCTCAAGAGACTGAATTTAAGGCCGAGGGACTTCAACTCCCAGAATTCCCAGCCAGCATGCTTTAAGACGGATGGACTCCAACTCCCAGAATTCCCAGCCAGCATGCTTTAAGAAGGGTGGACTTCAACTCCCAGAATACCCCAGTCCATTTGAAGATGGGTGAACTGCAATTCCCAGAATACCCCAGCCAGCATGTTGACTAACGGATTATGGGAGCTGAAATCCACACCTCTTAAAACAGACTTGCTGGGGAATTCTGGGAGTTGAAGTCCATACGGGTCTTAAAGATGCCACGTTAGTGTTATTATTTCCTGTTTTTAAAAATCGAGTGTTTTTGCTGCCGAGGAAGAAAACGCGTGATGCCGCGGTCAGAAAATAAGCTGCTCAGCAGGAAAAAAATTTTTTTTGACTCAAATGCTATTATTTTGGTCCTGAGCAGCTTTTTTTCTGACCGCGGCATCACGCGTTTTCTTCCTCGGGCAGCAAAAACACTCGATTTTTAAAAACAGCTAATAATAATATTTTTAAGCAAGGAATTCCACCCCGAATCACATTCTAGCATCCGTTGTTACATTTGAGTCAAAAAAAATTTTTTGGTCCTGGGCAGCTTTTTTTCTGACCCCGGCATCACGCGTTTTCTTCCTCTCGGAGCAAAAACACTCGATTTTTAAAAACAGCTAATAATAACATTTTTAAGCATGGAATTCCACCCCGAATCACATTCTAGCATCCGTTGTTACATTTGAGTCAAAAAAATTTTTTTGGTCCTGAGCAGTTTTTTTTCTGACCCCGGCATCACGCGTTTTCTTCCTCGGGCAGCAAAAACACTCGATTTTTAAAAACAGCTAATAATAACATTTTTAAGCATGGAATTCCACCCCGAATCACATTCTAGCATCCGTTGTTACATTTGAGTCAAAAAAATTTTTTTGGTCCTGAGCAGTTTTTTTTCTGACCCCGGCATCACGCGTTTTCTTCCTCGGGCAGCAAAAACACTCGATTTTTAAAAACAGCTAATAATAACATTTTTAAGCATGGAATTCCACCCCGAATCACATTCTAGCATCCGTTGTTACATTCGAGTCAAAAAAAAAATTTTGGTCCTGAGCAGTTTTTTTTCTGACCCCGGCATCACGCGTTTTCTTCCTCGGGCAGCAAAAACACTCGATTTTTAAAAACAGCTAATAATAATATTTTTAAGCATGGAATTCCACCCCGAATCACATTCTAGCATCCATTGTTACATTTGAGTCAAAAAAATTTTTTTTCCTCCTGAGCAGCTTTTTTTCTGACCCCGGCATCACGCGTTTTCTTCCTCGGGCAGCAAAAACACTCGATTTTTAAAAACAGCTAATAATAATATTTTTAAACATGGAATTCCACCCCGAATCACATTCTAGCATCCGTTGTTACATTTGAGTCAAAAAAATTTTTTTGGTCCTGAGCAGTTTTTTTTCTGACCCCGGCATCACGCGTTTTCTTCCTCGGGCAGCAAAAACACTCGATTTTTAAAAACAGCTAATAATAATATTTTTAAGCATGGAATTCCACCCCGAATCACATTCTAGCATCCGTTGTTACATTTGAGTCAAAAAATTTTTTTTGGTCCTGAGCAGTTTTTTTTCTGACCCCGGCATCACGCTTTTTCTTCCTCGGGCAGCAAAAACACTCGATTTTTAAAAACAGCTAATAATAACATTTTTAAAGCATGGAATTCCACCCCGAATCACATTCTAGCATCCGTTGTTACATTCGAGTCAAAAAAATTTTTTTGGTCCTGAGCAGTTTTTTTTCTGACCCCGGCATCACGCGTTTTCTTCCTCGGGCAGCAAAAACACTCGATTTTTAAAAACAGCTAATAATAATATTTTTAAGCATGGAATTCCACCCCGAATCACATTCCAGCATCCGTTGTTACATTTGAGAAAAAAAAATTTTTTTTCCTCCTGAGCAGCTTTTTTTCTGACCCCGGCATCACGCGTTTTCTTCCTCGGGCAGCAAAAACACTCGATTTTTAAAAACAGCTAATAATAATATTTTTAAGCATGGAATTCCACCCCGAATCACATTCCAGCATCCGTTGTTACATTTGAGAAAAAAAAATTTTTTTTCCTCCTGAGCAGCTTTTTTTCTGACCCCGGCATCACGCGTTTTCTTCCTCTGGCAGCAAAAACACTCGATTTTGAAAAACAGCTAATAATAATATTTTTAAGCATTGAATTCCACCCCGAATCACATTCTAGCATCCGTTGTTACATTTGAGTCAAAAAATTTTTTTTGGTCCTGATCAGTTTTTTTTTCTGACCCCGGCATCACGCTTTTTCTTCCTCGGGCAGCAAAAACACTCGATTTTTAAAAACAGCTAATAATAACATTTTTAAAGCATGGAATTCCACCCCGAATCACATTCTAGCATCCGTTGTTACATTCGAGTCAAAAAAATTTTTTTGGTCCTGAGCAGTTTTTTTTCTGACCCCGGCATCACGCTTTTTCTTCCTCGGGCAGCAAAAACACTCGATTTTTAAAAACAGCTAATAATAATGTTTTTAAGCATGGAATTCCACCCCGAATCACATTCTAGCATCCGTTGTTACATTTGAGTCAAAAAAATTTTTTGGTCCTGAGCAGTTTTTTTTCTGACCCCGGCATCACGCGTTTTCTTCCTCGGGCAGCAAAAACACTCGATTTTTAAAAACAGCTAATAATAACATTTTTAAGCATGGAATTCCACCCCGAATCACATTCTAGCATCCGTTGTTACATTTGAGTCAAAAAAATTTTTTTGGTCCTGAGCAGTTTTTTTTCTGACCCCGGCATCACGCGTTTTCTTCCTCGGGCAGCAAAAACACTCGATTTTTAAAAACAGCTAATAATAACATTTTTAAAGCATGGAATTCCACCCCGAATCACATTCTAGCATCCGTTGTTACATTCGAGTCAAAAAAATTTTTTTGGTCCTGAGCAGTTTTTTTTCTGACCCCGGCATCACGCGTTTTCTTCCTCTGGGAGCAAAAACACTCGATTTTTAAAAACAGCTAATAATAATGTTTTTAAGCATGGAATTCCACCCCGAATCACATTCTAGCATCCGTTGTTACATTTGAGTCAAAAAAATTTTTTTGGTCCTGAGCAGTTTTTTTTCTGACCCCGGCATCACGCGTTTTCTTCCTCGGGCAGCAAAAACACTCGATTTTTAAAAACAGCTAATAATAACATTTTTAAGCATGGAATTCCACCCCGAATCACATTCTAGCATCCGTTGTTACATTCGAGTCAAAAAATTTTTTTTGGTCCTGAGCAGTTTTTTTTCTGACCCCGGCATCACGCGTTTTCTTCCTCGGGCAGCAAAAACACTCGATTTTTAAAAACAGCTAATAATAACATTTTTAAGCATGGAATTCCACCCCGAATCACATTCTAGCATCCGTTGTTACATTTGAGTCAAAAAAATTTTTTTGGTCCTGAGCAGTTTTTTTTCTGACCCCGGCATCACGCGTTTTCTTCCTCGGGCAGCAAAAACACTCGATTTTTAAAAACAGCTAATAATAATATTTTTAAGCATGGAATTCCACCCCGAATCACATTCTAGCATCCGTTGTTACATTTGAGAAAAAAAAATTTTTTTTCCTCCTGAGCAGTTTTTTTTCTGACCCCGGCATCACGCGTTTTCTTCCTCTGGCAGCAAAAACACTCGATTTTTAAAAACAGCTAATAATAATATTTTTAAGCATGGAATTCCACCCCGAATCACATTCTAGCATCCGTTGTTACATTTGAGTCAAAAAATTTTTTTTGGTCCTGAGCAGTTTTTTTTCTGACCCCGGCATCACGCGTTTTCTTCCTCGGGCAGCAAAAACACTCGATTTTTAAAAACAGCTAATAATAACATTTTTAAAGCATGGAATTCCACCCCGAATCACATTCTAGCATCCGTTGTTACATTTGAGAAAAAAAAATTTTTTTGGTCCTGAGCAGTTTTTTTTCTGACCCCGGCATCACGCGTTTTCTTCCTCGGGCAGCAAAAACACTCGATTTTTAAAAACAGCTAATAATAACATTTTTAAGCATGGAATTCCACCCCGAATCACATTCTAGCATCCGTTGTTACATTCGAGTCAAAAAAAATTTTTTGGTCCTGAGCAGTTTTTTTTCTGACCCCGGCATCACGCGTTTTCTTCCTCGGCAGCAAAAACACTCGATTTTTAAAAACAGCTAATAATAACATTTTTAAGCATGGAATTCCACCCCGAATCACATTCTAGCATCCGTTGTTACATTCGAGTCAAAAAAAATTTTTTGGTCCTGAGCAGTTTTTTTTCTGACCCCGGCATCACGCGTTTTCTTCCTCGGGCAGCAAAAACACTCGATTTTTAAAAACAGCTAATAATAACATTTTTAAGCATGGAATTCCACCCCGAATCACATTCTAGCATCCGTTGTTACATTTGAGAAAAAAAAAATTTTTTTGTCCTGGGCAGCTTTTTTTCTGACCGCGGCATCACGCGTTTTCTTCCTCGGGCAGCAAAAACACTCGATTTTTAAAAACAGCTAATAATAGCATTTTTAAGCATGGAATTCCACCCCGAATCACATTCTAGCATCCGTTGTTACATTTGAGAAAAAAAAAATTTTTTTCCTCCTGGGCAGCTTTTTTTCTGACCCCGGCATCACGCGTTTTCTTCCTCGGGCAGCAAAAACACTCGATTTTTAAAAACAGCTAATAATAGCATTTTTAAGCATGGAATTCCACCCCGAATCACATTCCAGCATCCGTTGTTACATTTGAGAAAAAAAAAATTTTTTTCCTCCTGGGCAGCTTTTTTTCTGACCGCGGCATCACGCGTTTTCTTCCTCGGGCAGCAAAAACACTCGATTTTTAAAAACAGCTAATAATAACATTTTTAAGCATGGAATTCCACCCCGAATCACATTCCAGCATCCGTTGTTACATTTGAGAACAAAAAATTTTTTTCCTCCTGGGCAGTTTTTTTTCTGACCCCGGCATCACGCGTTTTTTCCTCGGGCAGCAAAAACACTCGATTTTTAAAAACAGCTAATAATAACATTTTTAAGCATGGAATTCCACCCCGAATCACATTCTAGCATCCGTTGTTACATTCGAGTCAAAAAAATTTTTTTGGTCCTGAGCAGTTTTTTTTCTGACCCCGGCATCACGCGTTTTCTTCCTCGGGCAGCAAAAACACTCGATTTTTAAAAACAGCTAATAATAATATTTTTAAGCATGGAATTCCACCCCGAATCACATTCTAGCATCCGTTGTTACATTCGAGTCAAAAAAAATTTTTTGGTCCTGAGCAGTTTTTTTTCTGACCCCGGCATCACGCGTTTTCTTCCTCGGGCAGCAAAAACACTCGATTTTTAAAAACAGCTAATAATAACATTTTTAAGCATGGAATTCCACCCCGAATCACATTCTAGCATCCGTTGTTACATTTGAGTCAAAAAAATTTTTTTGGTCCTGAGCAGTTTTTTTTCTGACCCCGGCATCACGCGTTTTCTTCCTCGGGCAGCAAAAACACTCGATTTTTAAAAACAGCTAATAATAACATTTTTTAAGCATGGAATTCCACCCCGAATCACATTCTAGCATCCGTTGTTACATTCGAGTCAAAAAAATTTTTTTGGTCCTGAGCAGTTTTTTTTCTGACCCCGGCATCACGCGTTTTCTTCCTCTGGGAGCAAAAACACTCGATTTTTAAAAACAGCTAATAATAATATTTTTAAGCATGGAATTCCACCCCGAATCACATTCTAGCATCCGTTGCTACATTTGAGTCAAAAAAATTTTTTTGGTCCTGGGCAGTTTTTTTTCTGACCCCGGCATCACGCGTTTTCTTCCTCGGGCAGCAAAAACACTCGATTTTTAAAAACAGCTAATAATAACATTTTTAAGCATGGAATTCCACCCCGAATCACATTCTAGCATCCGTTGTTACATTTGAGTCAAAAAAAATTTTTTGGTCCTGAGCAGTTTTTTTTCTGACCCCGGCATCACGCGTTTTCTTCCTCGGGCAGCAAAAACACTCGATTTTTAAAAACAGCTAATAATAACATTTTTAAGCATGGAATTCCACCCCGAATCACATTCTAGCATCCGTTGTTACATTTGAGAAAAAAAAATTTTTTTGGTCCTGGGCAGCTTTTTTTCTGACCGCGGCATCACGCGTTTTCTTCCTCGGGCAGCAAAAACACTCGATTTTTAAAAACAGCTAATAATAACATTTTTAAGCATGGAATTCCACCCCGAATCACATTCTAGCATCCGTTGTTACATTTGAGAAAAAAAAAAATTTTTTGGTCCTGGGCAGTTTTTTTTCTGACCCCGGCATCACGCGTTTTCTTCCTCGGGCAGCAAAAACACTCGATTTTTAAAAACAGCTAATAATAACATTTTTAAACATGGAATTCCACCCCGAATCACATTCTAGCATCCGTTGTTACATTTGAGTCAAAAAAATTTTTTTGGTCCTGGGCAGCTTTTTTTCTGACCCCGGCATCACGCGTTTTTTCCTCGGGCAGCAAAAACACTCGATTTTTAAAAACAGCTAATAATAACATTTTTAAGCATGGAATTCCACCCCGAATCACATTCTAGCATCCGTTGTTACATTTGAGTCAAAAAAAATTTTTTGGTCCTGGGCAGCTTTTTTTCTGACCCCGGCATCACGCGTTTTTTCCTCGGGCAGCAAAAACACTCGATTTTTAAAAACAGCTAATAATAACATTTTTAAACATGGAATTCCACCCCGAATCACATTCTAGCATCCGTTGTTACATTTGAGTCAAAAAAATTTTTTTGGTCCTGAGCAGTTTTTTTTCTGACCCCGGCATCACGCGTTTTTTCCTCGGGCAGCAAAAACACTCGATTTTTAAAAACAGCTAATAATAATATTTTTAAGCATGGAATTCCACCCCGAATCACATTCTAGCATCCGTTGTTACATTCGAGTCAAAAAAATTTTTTGGGTCCTGAGCAGTTTTTTTTCTGACCCCGGCATCACGCGTTTTCTTCCTCGGGAGCAAAAACACTCGATTTTTAAAAACAGCTAATAATAATATTTTTAAGCATGGAATTCCACCCCGAATCACATTCTAGCATCCGTTGTTACATTTGAGTCAAAAAATTTTTTTGGTCCTGAGCAGTTTTTTTTCTGACCCCGGCATCACGCGTTTTCTTCCTCGGGCAGCAAAAAACACTCGATTTTTAAAAACAGCTAATAATAACATTTTTAAGCATGGAATTCCACCCCGAATCACATTCTAGCATCCGTTGTTACATTCGAGTCAAAAAAAATTTTTTGGTCCTGAGCAGTTTTTTTTCTGACCCCGGCATCACGCGTTTTCTTCCTCGGGCAGCAAAAACACTCGATTTTTAAAAACAGCTAATAATAACATTTTTAAGCATGGAATTCCACCCCGAATCACATTCTAGCATCCGTTGTTACATTTGAGAAAAAATTTTTTTTTGGTCCTGGCAGTTTTTTTTCTGACTGCGGCATCACGCGTTTTCTTCCTCGGGCAGCAAAAACACTCAATTTTTAAAAACAGCTAATAATAACATTTTTAAGCATGGAATTCCACCCCGAATCACATTCTAGCATCCGTTGTTACATTTGAGTCAAAAAAATTTTTTCCTCCTGGGCAGTTTTTTTCTGACCCCGGCATCACGCGTTTTCTTCCTCGGGCAGCAAAAACACTCGATTTTTAAAAACAGCTAATAATAACATTTTTAAGCATGGAATTCCACCCCGAATCACATTCTAGCATCCGTTGTTACATTCGAGTCAAAAAAAATTTTTGGGTCCTGGGCAGTTTTTTTTCTGACCCCGGCATCACGCGTTTTTTCCTCGGGCAGCAAAAACACTCGATTTTTAAAAACAGCTAATAATAACATTTTTAAGCATGGAATTCCACCCCGAATCACATTCTAGCATCCGTTGTTACATTTGAGTCAAAAAAAATTTTTTGGTCCTGGGCAGTTTTTTTTCTGACCCCGGCATCACGCGTTTTTTCCTCGGGCAGCAAAAACACTCGATTTTTAAAAACAGCTAATAATAACATTTTTAAGCATGGAATTCCACCCCGAATCACATTCTAGCATCCGTTGTTACATTTGAGAACAAAAAATTTTTTTTGGTCCTGGGCAGCTTTTTTTCTGACTGCGGCATCACGCGTTTTCTTCCTCGGGCAGCAAAAACACTCAATTTTTAAAAACAGCTAATAATAACATTTTTAAGCATGGAATTCCACCCCGAATCACATTCTAGCATCCGTTGTTACATTTGAGAAAAAAAAAATTTTTTCCTCCTGGGCAGCTTTTTTTTCTGACCCCGGCATCACGCGTTTTCTTCCTCGGGCAGCAAAAACACTCGATTTTAAAAAACAGCTAATAATACATTTTTAAGCATGGAATTCCACCCCGAATCACATTCTAGCATCCGTTGTTACATTTGAGTCAAAAAAAATTTTTTGGTCCTGGGCAGTTTTTTTTCTGACCCCGGCATCACGCGTTTTCTTCCTCGGGCAGCAAAAACACTCGATTTTTAAAAACAGCTAATAATAACATTTTTAAGCATGGAATTCCACCCCGAATCACATTCTAGCATCCGTTGTTACATTTGAGAAAAAAAAATTTTTTTGTCCTGGGCAGTTTTTTTTCTGACCCCGGCATCACGCGTTTTTTTCCTCGGGCAGCAAAAACACTCAATTTTTAAAAACAGCTAATAATAACATTTTTAAACATGGAATTCCACCCCGAATCACATTCCAGCATCCGTTGTTACATTTGAGTCAAAAAAAAATTTTTGGTCCTGGGCAGCTTTTTTCTGACCCCGGCATCACGCGTTTTCTTCCTCGGGCAGCAAAAACACTCGATTTTTAAAAACAGCTAATAATAATGTTTTTAAGCATGGAATTCCACCCCGAATCACATTCCAGCATCCGTTGTTACATTTGAGTCAAAAAAATTTTTTGGTCCTGGGCAGCTTTTTTTCTGACCCCGGCATCACGCGTTTTTTCCTCGGGCAGCAAAAACACTCGATTTTAAAAACAGCTAATAATAACATTTTTAAACATGGAATTCCACCCCGAATCACATTCTAGCATCCGTTGTTACATTTGAGAAAAAAAAATTTTTTTCCTCCTGGGCAGCTTTTTTTCTGACTGCGGCATCACGCGTTTTCTTCCTCGGGCAGCAAAAACACTCGATTTTTAAAAACAGCTAATAATAAGCATTTTTAAGCATGGAATTCCACCCCGAATCACATTCAGCATCCGTTGTTACATTTGAGAAAAAAAAATTTTTTCCTCCTGGGCAGCTTTTTTTTCTGACCCCGGCATCACGCGTTTTCTTCCTCGGGCAGCAAAAACACTCGATTTTTAAAAACAGCTAATAATAACATTTTTAAGCATGGAATTCCACCCCGAATCACATTCCAGCATCCGTTGTTACATTTGAGTCAAAAAAAAATTTTTGGTCCACATTCGAGCATCCGTTGTTACATTTGAGTCAAAAAAATTTTTGTCCTGAGCAGTTTTTTTCTGACCCCGGCATCACGCGTTTTCTTCCTCGGGCAGCAAAAACACTCAATTTTTAAAAAAGCTAATAATAATATTTTTAAGCATGGAATTCCACCCCGAATCACATTCTAGCATCCGTTGTTACATTTGAGTCAAAAAAATTTTTTGGTCCTGAGCAGTTTTTTTTCTGACCCCGGCATCACGCGTTTTCTTCCTCGGGCAGCAAAAACACTCAATTTTTAAAAACAGCTAATAATAACATTTTTAAGCATGGAATTCCACCCCGAATCACATTCTAGCATCCGTTGTTACATTTGAGTCAAAAAATTTTTTGGTCCTGAGCAGTTTTTTTTCTGACCCCGGCATCACGCGTTTTCTTCCTCGGGCAGCAAAAACACTCAATTTTTAAAAAAGCTAATAATAATATTTTTAAGCATGGAATTCCACCCCGAATCACATTCTAGCATCCGTTGTTACATTTGAGTCAAAAAAATTTTTTTGGTCCTGAGCAGTTTTTTTTCTGACCCCGGCATCACGCGTTTTCTTCCTCGGGCAGCAAAAACACTCATTTTTAAAAACAGCTAATAATAACATTTTTAAGCATGGAATTCCACCCGAATCACATTCTAGCATCCGTTGTTACATTTGAGTCAAAAAAATTTTTTTGGTCCTGAGCAGTTTTTTTTCTGACCCCGGCATCACGCGTTTTTTCCCTCGGGCAGCAAAAACACTCGATTTTTAAAAACAGGTAATAATAACATTTTTAAGCATAGAATTCCACCCCGAATCACATTCTAGCATCCGTTGTTACATTTGAGTCAAAAAAATTTTTTTTGGTCCTGAGCAGTTTTTTTTCTGACCCCGGCATCACGCGTTTTCTTCCTCGGACAGCAAAAACACTCGATTTTTAAAAACAGGTAATAATAACATTTTTAAGCATGGAATTCCACCCCGAATCACATTCTAGCATCCGTTGTTACATTTGAGTCAAAAAAAATTTTTTGGTCCTGAGCAGTTTTTCTTCTGACCCGGCATCACGCGTTTCTTCCTCGGGCAGCAAAAACACTCGATTTTTAAAAACAGGTAATAATAACATTTTTAAGCATGGAATTCCACCCCGAATCACATTCTAGCATCCGTTGTTACATTTGAGTCAAAAAAATTTTTTTGGTCCTGAGCAGTTTTTTTCTGACCCCGGCATCACGCGTTTTCTTCCTCGGGCAGCAAAAACACTCGATTTTTAAAAACAGCTAATAATAACATTTTAAGCATGGAATTCCACCCCGAATCACATTCCAGCATCCGTTGTTACATTTGAGTCAAAAAAATTTTTTTGGTCCTGAGCAGTTTTTTTTCTGACCCCGGCATCACGCGTTTTTTCCTCGGGCAGCAAAAACACTCGATTTTTAAAAACAGCTAATAATAATATTTTTAAGCATGGAATTCCACCCCGAATCACATTCTAGCATCCGTTGTTACATTTGAGTCAAAAAAATTTTTTTGGTCCTGAGCAGTTTTTTTTCTGACCCCGGCATCACGCGTTTCTTCCTCGGGCAGCAAAAACACTCGATTTTTAAAAACAGCTAATAATAACATTTTTAAGCATGGAATTCCACCCCGAATCACATTCTAGCATCCGTTGTTTACATTTGAGTCAAAAAAATTTTTTGGTCCTGAGCAGTTTTTCTTCTGACCCCGGCATCACGCGTTTTCTTCCTCGGGCAGCAAAAACACTCAATTTTTAAAAACAGCTAATAATAACATTTTTAAGCATGGAATTCCACCCCGAATCACATTCTAGCATCCGTTGTTACATTTGAGTCAAAAAAATTTTTTTGGTCCTGAGCAGTTTTTTTTCTGACCCCGGCATCACGCGTTTTTTCCTCGGGCAGCAAAAACACTCGATTTTTTAAAAACAGGTAATAATAACATTTTTAAGCATGGAATTCCACCCCGAATCACATTCTAGCATCCGTTGTTACATTTGAGTCAAAAAATTTTTTGGTCCTGAGCAGTTTTTTTTCTGACCCCGGCATCACGCGTTTTTTCCTCGGGCAGCAAAAACACTCTCGATTTTTAAAAACAGGTAATAATAACATTTTTAAGCATAGAATTCCACCCCGAATCACATTCTAGCATCCGTTGTTACATTTGAGTCAAAAAAATTTTTTTTGGTCCTGAGCAGTTTTTTTTTCTGACCCCGGCATCACGCGTTTTCTTCCTCGGGCAGCAGCAAAAACACTCTCGATTTTTAAAAACAGGTAATAATAACATTTTTAAGCATGGAATTCCACCCCGAATCACATTCTAGCATCCGTTGTTACATTTGAGTCAAAAAAAAATTTTTGGTCCTGAGCAGTTTTTTTCTTCTGACCCCCGGCATCACGCGTTTTCTTCCTCGGGCAGCAAAAACACTCGATTTTTAAAAACAGTAATAAAAACATTTTTAAGCATGGAATTCCACCCCGAATCACATTCTAGCATCCGTTGTTACATTTGAGTCAAAAAAATTTTTTTGGTCCTGAGCAGTTTTTTTTCTGACCCCGGCATCACGCGTTTTCTTCCTCGGGCAGCAAAAACACTCGATTTTTAAAAAACAGCTAATAATAACATTTTTAAGCATGGAATTCCACCCCGAATCACATTCTAGCATCCGTTGTTACATTTGAGTCAAAAAAATTTTTTGGTCCTGAGCAGTTTTTTTTCTGACCCCGGCATCACGCGTTTTCTTCCTCGGGCAGCAAAAACACTCGATTTTTAAAAACAGCTAATAATAACATTTTTAAGCATGGAATTCCACCCCGAATCACATTCTAGCATCCGTTGTTACATTTGAGTCAAAAAAAATTTTTTGGTCCTGAGCAGTTTTTTTTCTGACCCCGGCATCACGCGTTTTCTTCCTCGGGCAGCAAAAACACTCGATTTTTAAAAACAGCTAATAATAACATTTTTAAGCATGGAATTCCACCCCGAATCACATTCTAGCATCCGTTGTTACATTTGAGTCAAAAAAAATTTTTTGGTCCTGGGCAGTTTTTTTCTGACCCCGGCATCACGCGTTTTCTTCCTCGGGCAGCAAAAACACTCGATTTTTAAAAACAGCTAATAATAATATTTTTAAGCATGGAATTCCACCCCGAATCACATTCTAGCATCCGTTGTTACATTTGAGTCAAAAAAATTTTTTTGGTCCTGAGCAGTTTTTTTTCTGACCCCGGCATCACGCGTTTTCTTCCTCGGGCAGCAAAAACACTCGATTTTTAAAAACAGCTAATAATAACATTTTTAAGCATGGAATTCCACCCCGAATCACATTCTAGCATCCGTTGTTACATTTGAGTCAAAAAAAATTTTTTGGTCCTGGGCAGTTTTTTTTCTGACCCCGGCATCACGCGTTTTCTTCCTCGGGCAGCAAAAACACTCGATTTTTAAAAACAGCTAATAATAACATTTTTAAGCATGGAATTCCACCCCGAATCACATTCTAGCATCCGTTGTTACATTTGAGTCAAAAAAAATTTTTGGTCCTGGGCAGTTTTTTTTCTGACCCCGGCATCACGCGTTTTCTTCCTCGGGCAGCAAAAACACTCGATTTTTAAAAACAGCTAATAATAACATTTTTAAGCATGGAATTCCACCCCGAATCACATTCTAGCATCCGTTGTTACATTTGAGTCAAAAAAAATTTTTTGGTCCTGAGCAGTTTTTTTTCTGACCCCGCATCACGCGTTTTCTTCCTCGGGCAGCAAAAACACTCGATTTTTAAAAACAGCTAATAATAACATTTTTAAGCATGGAATTCCACCCCGAATCACATTCTAGCATCCGTTGTTACATTTGAGTCAAAAAAAATTTTTTGGTCCTGAGCAGTTTTTTTTCTGACCCCGGCATCACGCGTTTTCTTCCTCGGGCAGCAAAAACACTCGATTTTTAAAAACAGCTAATAATAACATTTTTAAGCATGGAATTCCACCCCGAATCACATTCTAGCATCCGTTGTTACATTTGAGTCAAAAAAATTTTTTTGGTCCTGGGCAGTTTTTTTTCTGACCCCGGCATCACGCGTTTTCTTCCTCGGGCAGCAAAAACACTCGATTTTTAAAAACAGCTAATAATAACATTTTTAAGCATGGAATTCCACCCCGAATCACATTCTAGCATCCGTTGTTACATTTGAGTCAAAAAAAATTTTTTGGTCCTGAGCAGTTTTTTTTCTGACCCCGGCATCACGCGTTTTCTTCCTCGGGCAGCAAAAACACTCGATTTTTAAAAACAGCTAATAATAACATTTTTAAGCATGGAATTCCACCCCGAATCACATTCTAGCATCCGTTGTTACATTTGAGTCAAAAAAAATTTTTGGTCCTGAGCAGTTTTTTTTCTGACCCCGGCATCACGCGTTTTCTTCCTCGGGCAGCAAAAACACTCGATTTTTAAAAACAGCTAATAATAATATTTTTAAGCATGGAATTCCACCCCGAATCACATTCTAGCATCCGTTGTTACATTTGAGTCAAAAAAATTTTTTTGGTCCTGAGCAGTTTTTTTTCTGACCCCGGCATCACGCGTTTTTTCCTCGGGCAGCAAAAACACTCGATTTTTAAAAACAGCTAATAATAATATTTTTAAGCATGGAATTCCACCCCGAATCACATTCTAGCATCCGTTGTTACATTTGAGTCAAAAAAAATTTTTTGGTCCTGAGCAGTTTTTTTTTCTGACCCCGGCATCACGCGTTTTCTTCCTCGGGCAGCAAAAACACTCGATTTTTAAAAACAGCTAATAATAATATTTTTAAGCATGGAATTCCACCCCGAATCACATTCTAGCATCCGTTGTTACATTTGAGTCAAAAAAATTTTTTTGGTCCTGAGCAGTTTTTTTTCTGACCCCGGCATCACGCGTTTTCTTCCTCGGGCAGCAAAAACACTCGATTTTTAAAAACAGCTAATAATAATATTTTTAAGCATGGAATTCCACCCCGAATCACATTCTAGCATCCGTTGTTACATTTGAGTCAAAAAAATTTTTTTGGTCCTGAGCAGTTTTTTTTCTGACCCCGGCATCACGCGTTTTTTCCTCGGGCAGCAAAAACACTCGATTTTTAAAAACAGCTAATAATAACATTTTTAAGCATGGAATTCCACCCCGAATCACATTCTAGCATCCGTTGTTACATTTGAGTCAAAAAAAATTTTTTGGTCCTGGGCAGTTTTTTTTCTGACCCCGGCATCACGCGTTTTCTTCCTCGGGCAGCAAAAACACTCGATTTTTAAAAACAGCTAATAATAACATTTTTAAGCATGGAATTCCACCCCGAATCACATTCTAGCATCCGTTGTTACATTTGAGTCAAAAAAAATTTTTTTGGTCCTGAGCAGTTTTTTTTCTGACCCCGGCATCACGCGTTTTCTTCCTCGGCAGCAAAAACACTCGATTTTTAAAAACAGCTAATAATAACATTTTTAAGCATGGAATTCCACCCCGAATCACATTCTAGCATCCGTTGTTACATTTGAGTCAAAAAAAATTTTTTTGGTCCTGAGCAGTTTTTTTTCTGACCCCGGCATCACGCGTTTTCTTCCTCGGGCAGCAAAAACACTCGATTTTTAAAAACAGCTAATAATAACATTTTTAAGCATGGAATTCCACCCCGAATCACATTCTAGCATCCGTTGTTACATTTGAGTCAAAAAAATTTTTTTGGTCCTGAGCAGTTTTTTTTCTGACCCCGGCATCACGCGTTTTCTTCCTCGGGCAGCAAAAACACTCGATTTTTAAAAACAGCTAATAATAACATTTTTAAGCATGGAATTCCACCCCGAATCACATTCTAGCATCCGTTGTTACATTTGAGTCAAAAAAATTTTTTTGGTCCTGAGCAGTTTTTTTTCTGACCCCGGCATCACGCGTTTTCTTCCTCGGGCAGCAAAAACACTCGATTTTTAAAAACAGCTAATAATAACATTTTTAAGCATGGAATTCCACCCCGAATCACATTCTAGCATCCGTTGTTACATTTGAGTCAAAAAAATTTTTTTGGTCCTGGGCAGTTTTTTTTCTGACCCCGGCATCACGCGTTTTCTTCCTCGGGCAGCAAAAACACTCGATTTTTAAAAACAGCTAATAATAACATTTTTAAGCATGGAATTCCACCCCGAATCACATTCTAGCATCCGTTGTTACATTTGAGTCAAAAAAAAATTTTTGGTCCCGAGCAGTTTTTTTTCTGACCCCGGCATCACGCGTTTTTCCTCGGGCAGCAAAAACACTCGATTTTTAAAAACAGCTAATAATAACATTTTTAAGCATGGAATTCCACCCCGAATCACATTCTAGCATCCGTTGTTACATTTGAGTCAAAAAAAATTTTTTGGTCCTGAGCAGTTTTTTTTCTGACCCCGGCATCACGCGTTTTCTTCCTCGGGCAGCAAAAACACTCGATTTTTAAAAACAGCTAATAATAACATTTTTAAGCATGGAATTCCACCCCGAATCACATTCTAGCATCCGTTGTTACATTTGAGTCAAAAAAATTTTTTGGTCCTGAGCAGTTTTTTTTCTGACCCCGGCATCACGCGTTTTTTCCTCGGGCAGCAAAAACACTCGATTTTTAAAAACAGCTAATAATAACATTTTTAAGCATGGAATTCCACCCCGAATCACATTCTAGCATCCGTTGTTACATTTGAGTCAAAAAAAAATTTTTGGTCCTGAGCAGTTTTTTTTCTGACCCCGGCATCACGCGTTTTCTTCCTCGGGCAGCAAAAACACTCGATTTTTAAAAACAGCTAATAATAACATTTTTAAGCATGGAATTCCACCCCGAATCACATTCTAGCATCCGTTGTTACATTTGAGTCAAAAAAATTTTTTTGGTCCTGAGCAGTTTTTTTTCTGACCCCGGCATCACGCGTTTTTTCCTCGGGCAGCAAAAACACTCGATTTTTAAAAACAGCTAATAATAATATTTTTAAGCATGGAATTCCACCCCGAATCACATTCTAGCATCCGTTGTTACATTTGAGTCAAAAAAATTTTTTTGGTCCTGGGCAGTTTTTTTTCTGACCCCGGCATCACGCGTTTTTTCCTCGGGCAGCAAAAACACTCGATTTTTAAAAACAGCTAATAATAATATTTTTAAGCATGGAATTCCACCCCGAATCACATTCTAGCATCCGTTGTTACATTTGAGTCAAAAAAAATTTTTGGTCCTGAGCAGTTTTTTTTCTGACCCCGGCATCACGCGTTTTCTTCCTCGGGCAGCAAAAACACTCGATTTTTAAAAACAGCTAATAATAACATTTTTAAGCATGGAATTCCACCCCGAATCACATTCTAGCATCCGTTGTTACATTTGAGTCAAAAAAATTTTTTTGGTCCTGGGCAGTTTTTTTTCTGACCCCGGCATCACGCGTTTTCTTCCTCGGGCAGCAAAAACACTCGATTTTTAAAAACAGCTAATAATAACATTTTTAAGCATGGAATTCCACCCCGAATCACATTCTAGCATCCGTTGTTACATTTGAGTCAAAAAATTTTTTTTGGTCCTGAGCAGTTTTTTTTCTGACCCCGGCATCACGCGTTTTCTTCCTCGGGCAGCAAAAACACTCGATTTTTAAAAACAGCTAATAATAATATTTTTAAGCATGGAATTCCACCCCGAATCACATTCTAGCATCCGTTGTTACATTTGAGTCAAAAAAAATTTTTTGGTCCTGAGCAGTTTTTTTTCTGACCCCGGCATCACGCGTTTTCTTCCTCGGGCAGCAAAAACACTCGATTTTTAAAAACAGCTAATAATAAATTTTTAAGCATGGAATTCCACCCCGAATCACATTCTAGCATCCGTTGTTACATTTGAGTCAAAAAAAATTTTTTGGTCCTGAGCAGTTTTTTTTCTGACCCCGGCATCACGCGTTTTCTTCCTCGGGCAGCAAAAACACTCGATTTTTAAAAACAGCTAATAATAACATTTTTAAGCATGGAATTCCACCCCGAATCACATTCTAGCATCCGTTGTTACATTTGAGTCAAAAAAAATTTTTTGGTCCTGAGCAGTTTTTTTTTCTGACCCCGGCATCACGCGTTTTCTTCCTCGGGCAGCAAAAACACTCGATTTTTAAAAACAGCTAATAATAACATTTTTAAGCATGGAATTCCACCCCGAATCACATTCTAGCATCCGTTGTTACATTTGAGTCAAAAAAAATTTTTTGGTCCTGAGCAGTTTTTTTTCTGACCCCGGCATCACGCGTTTTCTTCCTCGGGCAGCAAAAACACTCGATTTTTAAAAACAGCTAATAATAACATTTTTAAGCATGGAATTCCACCCCGAATCACATTCTAGCATCCGTTGTTACATTTGAGTCAAAAAAAATTTTTTGGTCCTGAGCAGTTTTTTTTCTGACCCCGGCATCACGCGTTTTCTTCCTCGGGCAGCAAAAACACTCGATTTTTAAAAACAGCTAATAATAACATTTTTAAGCATGGAATTCCACCCCGAATCACATTCTAGCATCCGTTGTTACATTTGAGTCAAAAAAAATTTTTTGGTCCTGAGCAGTTTTTTTTCTGACCCCGGCATCACGCGTTTTCTTCCTCGGGCAGCAAAAACACTCGATTTTTAAAAACAGCTAATAATAACATTTTTAAGCATGGAATTCCACCCCGAATCACATTCTAGCATCCGTTGTTACATTTGAGTCAAAAAAAATTTTTTGGTCCTGAGCAGTTTTTTTTCTGACCCCGGCATCACGCGTTTTCTTCCTCGGGCAGCAAAAACACTCGATTTTTAAAAACAGCTAATAATAATATTTTTAAGCATGGAATTCCACCCCGAATCACATTCTAGCATCCGTTGTTACATTTGAGTCAAAAAAAATTTTTTGGTCCTGAGCAGTTTTTTTTCTGACCCCGGCATCACGCGTTTTTTCCTCGGGCAGCAAAAACACTCGATTTTTAAAAACAGCTAATAATAACATTTTTAAGCATGGAATTCCACCCCGAATCACATTCTAGCATCCGTTGTTACATTTGAGTCAAAAAAAATTTTTGGTCCTGAGCAGTTTTTTTTCTGACCCCGGCATCACGCGTTTTCTTCCTCGGGCAGCAAAAACACTCGATTTTTAAAAACAGCTAATAATAACATTTTTAAGCATGGAATTCCACCCCGAATCACATTCTAGCATCCGTTGTTACATTTGAGTCAAAAAAATTTTTTGGTCCTGAGCAGTTTTTTTTCTGACCCCGGCATCACGCGTTTTCTTCCTCGGGCAGCAAAAACACTCGATTTTTAAAAACAGCTAATAATAACATTTTTAAGCATGGAATTCCACCCCGAATCACATTCTAGCATCCGTTGTTACATTTGAGTCAAAAAAATTTTTTTGGTCCTGAGCAGTTTTTTTTCTGACCCCGGCATCACGCGTTTTCTTCCTCGGGCAGCAAAAACACTCGATTTTTAAAAACAGCTAATAATAACATTTTTAAGCATGGAATTCCACCCCGAATCACATTCTAGCATCCGTTGTTACATTTGAGTCAAAAAAAATTTTTGGTCCTGAGCAGTTTTTTTTCTGACCCCGGCATCACGCGTTTTCTTCCTCGGCAGCAAAAACACTCGATTTTTAAAAACAGCTAATAATAATATTTTTAAGCATGGAATTCCACCCCGAATCACATTCTAGCATCCGTTGTTACATTCGAGTCAAAAAAAATTTTTTGGTCCTGAGCAGTTTTTTTTCTGACCCCGGCATCACGCGTTTTCTTCCTCGGGCAGCAAAAACACTCGATTTTTAAAAACAGCTAATAATAACATTTTTAAGCATGGAATTCCACCCCGAATCACATTCTAGCATCCGTTGTTACATTTGAGTCAAAAAAAATTTTTTGGTCCTGGGCAGTTTTTTTTCTGACCCCGGCATCACGCGTTTTTTCCTCGGGCAGCAAAAACACTCGATTTTTAAAAACAGCTAATAATAACATTTTTAAGCATGGAATTCCACCCCGAATCACATTCTAGCATCCGTTGTTACATTTGAGTCAAAAAAAATTTTTTGGTCCTGAGCAGTTTTTTTTCTGACCCCGGCATCACGCGTTTTTTCCTCGGGCAGCAAAAACACTCGATTTTTAAAAACAGCTAATAATAACATTTTTAAGCATGGAATTCCACCCCGAATCACATTCTAGCATCCGTTGTTACATTTGAGTCAAAAAAAATTTTTTGGTCCTGAGCAGTTTTTTTTCTGACCCCGGCATCACGCGTTTTCTTCCTCGGGCAGCAAAAACACTCGATTTTTAAAAACAGCTAATAATAACATTTTTAAGCATGGAATTCCACCCCGAATCACATTCTAGCATCCGTTGTTACATTTGAGTCAAAAAAAATTTTTTGGTCCTGAGCAGTTTTTTTTCTGACCCCGGCATCACGCGTTTTCTTCCTCGGGCAGCAAAAACACTCGATTTTTAAAAACAGCTAATAATAATTTTTTAAGCATGGAATTCCACCCCGAATCACATTCTAGCATCCGTTGTTACATTTGAGTCAAAAAATTTTTTTTGGTCCTGAGCAGTTTTTTTTCTGACCCCGGCATCACGCGTTTTCTTCCTCGGGCAGCAAAAACACTCGATTTTTAAAAACAGCTAATAATAACATTTTTAAGCATGGAATTCCACCCCGAATCACATTCTAGCATCCGTTGTTACATTTGAGTCAAAAAAATTTTTTTGGTCCTGAGCAGTTTTTTTTCTGACCCCGGCATCACGCGTTTTCTTCCTCGGGCAGCAAAAACACTCGATTTTTAAAAACAGCTAATAATAACATTTTTAAGCATGGAATTCCACCCCGAATCACATTCTAGCATCCGTTGTTACATTTGAGTCAAAAAAATTTTTTTGTCCTGGGCAGTTTTTTTTCTGACCCCGGCATCACGCGTTTTCTTCCTCGGGCAGCAAAAACACTCGATTTTTAAAAACAGCTAATAATAATATTTTTAAGCATGGAATTCCACCCCGAATCACATTCTAGCATCCGTTGTTACATTTGAGTCAAAAAAAATTTTTTGGTCGTGAGCAGTTTTTTTCTGACCCCGGCATCACGCGTTTTCTTCCTCTGGCAGCAAAAACACTCAATTTTTAAAAACAGCTAATAATAACATTTTTAAGCATGGAATTCCACCCCGAATCACATTCTAGCATCCGTTGTTACATTTGAGTCAAAAAAAATTTTTTGGTCCTGGGCAGTTTTTTTTCTGACCCCGGCATCACGCGTTTTCTTCCTCGGGCAGCAAAAACACTCGATTTTTAAAAACAGCTAATAATAATATTTTTAAACATGGAATTCCACCCCGAATCACATTCTAGCATCCGTTGTTACATTTGAGTCAAAAAAAATTTTTTGGTCCTGAGCAGTTTTTTTTCTGACCCCGGCATCACGCGTTTTCTTCCTCTGGCAGCAAAAACACTCGATTTTTAAAAACAGCTAATAATAACATTTTTAAGCATGGAATTCCACCCTGAATCACATTCTAGCCTCCGTTGTTACATTTGACATTTTCAAAAGGTTTTTAAAAAGTTTTAAAAGTTTTTTGAGTTAAAAAAAAATTGCTCCTGGGCAGCTTTAAAGAAAACATCACGTGTTTTTTATTCCGAGCTGAGCTTACCCTTTTGGTGAGTTGTGTGTCCATCATGAAGTTGTGGACGTGTTTCTCAGCCTTGGTGAGTTCTAGTTTCCGGGCGACCACAGCCACCACCAGGGCTGTGCAACCAGCTCCCTAAAAGAGAATCCAAAATTCAGAATTAGCTCTGCATTCCATGCCTCCCCTGTTTGGAAATATATTTTCCATACTTGCCTACTTCCTCTGCATTTTTCCGAGAAGATCCCGTCCGCTCCCAAATTTTGAACCCCCGCCCCTTTTGGGGACCTCCACCCCATGGGGCAGGGGCAAGTAACACCCACTACCCATCCTGGGAAACTGAGGTCTCTTTTTAGAGCTTCAAACCTTCTGTCTCATCCTGACAATCTGCTCCAGCTCCCTCCCTTTTTTTTGGTGGGTGGGGGGGAGGATTTCTTCCCTCCAGAAAATTGTGTGTTTGTTGCAACAACACACCTTTGTGTTTCTCTCCTCCTTCCCCCCCCCTTCCCTAGAAAGCCAGGCCCGGGTTTAATTAGGAAAATAGATAAATAAAAAGAGATTAGCAGATTAAATCTGCCCACCATGCAATCAATTCGGGGATTATCCTCCCGTCCGCTGTCCGTGGTGCTGAAACGCAATTTCTTTTAATTCGTATTTTTCTCTCCCCCCCCAGATTCTCATCGGTGTAAAAATCCCTGCGTTTGTTGTTTTTCCTTCCTTCCTTCTTTCTTTTTTTCTTTCTTTCTTTCCTTTTCCTTCCTTCCTTCCTTTCCCTTATTTCTTCCTCCCTCCCTCCCATTTTCTTTCTTTCTTTTCTTCCTTTCCTCCCTCCCTCCCGCTCTTTCTTTTTCTTTCTTTCTTTTTTCTTTTCTTCCTTCCTTTCTCTCCCCCCTCCCTCCCTTTCTTTCCTTCCTTTCCTTCATTCCTTCCTTCCTTCCTCCCACCCTCCCACTTTCTTTCTTTCTTTCTTTCTTTTTCTCTTTCTTTTCTTTCTTTTCTTTCTTTCCTTCCCTCCTTTCCCTCCTCTCTCCCTCCCTCTTTCTTCCTTTCCTTCCTTTCCTTCATTCCTTCCTCTCTCCCGCCCTCCCTCTTTCTTTTTCTTTCTTTCTTTCTCTTTATTTTTTCTTTTCTTCCTTCCTTTCTCTCCCCCCTCCCTCCCTTTCTTTCTTTCTTTCTTTTCTTTCCTTCCTTCCTTCCTCCCTCCCCCTCCAATTCCGTTCCTTTTCCCTCCCTCCCTTTGTTTTCCTTCCTTCCTTCCTTCCTTCCTTCCTTCCTTCCTTCCTTCCTTCCTTTTTTCTTTCCTTTCTGGTTGGGCCTTATTTATTTTTTTTTTGCATCCCCTTTCCTATCCCACCGGAGCAATATCCTTTTTTAAAAAAGACCTATTGCTCCCCAAAAGCTGAACTCCTTGAGCGGAATTTACAACCGAGGCCGATCCGTATTTTCTCCTCCCACTGCCAGGACCCCCGTTCGAAGGTTTCCGCCAGCTGCCTCCCACGCCCGAGCCCTCCAGGAACCTATATTTCATCTTGCAGAATGACACCCCTGGGTGGAGAAAACTCTCCGTGGGTTGATCCTTCGCTGTGTATCGAAAAATGCTTATTTATCGTTGCTTTTCTGCCATTCGGGGGGAAACTTTCCTACCCATAGTAGAGGCCCATATTGTCCCACAAATTCCTGCCAATTCAGCCTCCAGCAGGTGCAGACAAGGCCAGTTCGTGATCCCGGAGAATCAGGCGCCCAGGAGAGAATAAAACCGAGACTGATCGTTCCATTTATCCAAGATTGGGTCAAGCAAAGAAGGCGGCAGGCTTGAGAGCGGGAGGCGGTGGGTTCAAGTCCTGCCTTAGGCACGAAAGCCGGCTGGGTGACTTTGGGCCAATCCCTCCCTCTCCACCCCATCCACCTCACAGGGTTGTTGTCATGGGGAAAATGGGAGAAGGAAGCTGTGCTGGGAATGTTCACCATCTTGAGTTATTTGTAAAAATAATTAAGACAAGATACAAATTTTTCCTTTTTTCCTTTCCTTTCTTTTCCTTTCCTTCTTTCCTTTCCTTCCTTTCCTTTCCTTTCCTTTCCTTTCCTTTCCTTTCCTTTCCTTTCCTTTCCTTTCCTTTCCTTTCCTTTCCTTTCCTTTCCCTTCCTTTCCTTTCCTTTCCTTTCCTTTCCTTTCCTTTCTTTCTTTCCTTTCCTTTCCTTTCCTTTCCTTTCCCTTCCATTCCCTTCCTTTCCTTTCCCTTTCCTTTCCTTTCCTTTCCTTCCTTTCCTTTCCTTTCCTTCTTTCCTTTCCTTTCCTTTCCTTTCCCTTCCCTTCCCTTTCCTCCCTTTCCTTTCCTTGTTCCCTCCTTTCCTTCCCTTTCCTTTCTTTTCCTTTCCTTTCCTTTCCCTCTTCCTCCTTTTCTCCCCTCCCCTCCTTTCCTTTCCTTTCCTTTCCTTTCCCTTCCCTTCCCTTTCCTCCCTTTCCTTTCCTTGTTCCCTCCTTTCCTTTCCTTTCCTTTCCTTTCTTTTCCTTTCCCTTCCCTTTCCTCCCTTTCCTTTCCTTGTTCCCTCCTTTCCTTTCCTTTCCTTTCCTTTCCTTTCCTTTCCTTTCCTTTCCTTTCCTTTCCCTTCCCTTTCCTTTCCTTTCCCTCTTAGTCCTTTTCTCCCCTCCCCTCCTTTCCCTTTCCTTTCCTTGTTCCCTCCTTTCCTTTCCTTTCCTTTCCTTTCCTTTCCTTTCCTTTCCTTTCCTTTCCCCTTCCCTTAATTTATCTTTCTTTCTTTCTTTCTTTCTTTTTCCTTCCTTCCTTCCTTCTTTTTCTTTCTCCTTCCTTCTCCTCCTCCTCCTCCTCCCCAGCAGCTGGCTGAATGCTTTAAAAAAAAAAAAAAAAAAACCTCACCCACAGGTCTGAAAACCAGCATTATCCCTTTAGATATGTTTCTCTGCACTCTAATATAGACTGCCCCTGACTGGGGAGGTTTTGCTGCTATCCCAGACCAAACGCCTACGGAAATCACTGGCCTGTTTTCAAAACTTCTCCCTCCCCCTGCCCCCCCGTTCCCAGGTCTGATTTCTTGGAAAGCCCTTAAGTCACGCATATGTTCCCCAACCTTCCCCGGCTTCCCTCCCTCTCTCCTCCTGCCCCCCCCCACTCCCGCACTCCCAACACGCTAGCTAGCGTGCAAAGACTGATCACATCTGTCTCTAGGAATGTTAGCACAACACCATCCATCTTCTGCCCCTCTGGCACTGGGCCAAGGAAAACACGCAACAGAGCAAACGAGCCTTGAGCGATCGTGTTTGGGGAACACGCGTGTGGGTTTCGACATGCACCCGGGGACCCACTTCTAAGCCTGATGGACAAAGGTACGTTCAAGCCACAGTCCTGTCCCCCAAAACCCATTGAGCTCAATCTGTCCAGGGTGCAATTGTGCATTAAAAGGCACACCAAGTCTGGTGCGACAAAGACTGCACAAAAAACACACAAAAAACCCAACAACCCTGAATTTTAAAGCGTTTCGTTCGTTCCCGAGGGAATTCGTAGAAAGAGGAATGGCTTGTGTCTCTGTGTGTGTGTGTGTGTGTGTGTGTCTCCCCATCCTTTGCCTTCCTGGCAAGGCACAAGCTGAGCTCATTTTTATCCGTACAATTATCTCCCGGTCAAGATTGCCTGAGGCCCAAAACAGCGGCGATCGCCCTAAAATGACACCAGCATCCACACCATCTCTGGATGGCTAGTAGTGAGGCTGCAGGCAGAATCTTTAAAAAATAAAAAATTCCTGGAAGAATTTCCCACCCTCCTATACAGCGGGTCCTTGACTTATGACCCTGTAGGGGAGGCCACCATTTCCGTGGCTAACCAAGGCGAGCGAGTTAACAGAGCTAACTTGACAGGGACCCTGGGAGGCCATCTAGTCCGACCCCCTGCTTAAGCAGGAGACCCTCAGCCTAGACATTTAACAGTAACAGAGTGGGAAGGGACCCCGGGAGGCCATCTAGTCCGACCCCCCTGCTTAAGCAGGAGACCCTAAGCCTAGACATTTAATAGTAACAGAGTGGGAAGGGACCCTGGGAGGCCATCTAGTCTGACCCCTGCTTAAGCAGGAGACCCTCAGCCTAGACATTTAACAGTAACAGAGTGGGAAGGGACCCTTGGAGGCCATCTAGTCCGACCCCCTGATTAAGCAGGAGACCCTAAGCCTAGACATTTAACAGTAACAGAGTGGGAAGGGACCCTGGGAGGCCATCTAGTCTGACCCCCTGCTTAAGCAGGAGACCCTAAGCCTAGACATTTAACAGTAACAGAGTGGGAAGGGACCCTGGGAGGCCATCTAGTCCGACCCCCTGCTTAAGCAGGAGACCCTAAGCCTAGACATTTAACAGTAACAGAGTGGGAAGGGACCCCGGGAGGCCATCTAGTCTGACCCTCTGCTTAAGCAGGAGACCCTCAGCCTAGACATTGAACAGTAACAGAGTGGGAAGGGACCCCTGGAGGCCATCTAGTCCGACCCCCTGCTTAAGCAGGAGACCCTAAGCCTAGACATTGAACAGTAACAGAGTGGGAAGGGACCCTGGGAGGCCATCTAGTCCGACCCCCTGCTTAAGCAGGAGACCCTAAGCCTAGACATTTAACAGTAACAGAGTGGGAAGGGACCCCTGGAGGCCATCTAGTCCGACCCCCTGCTTAAGCAGGAGACCCTAAGCCTAGACATTTAACAGTAACAGAGTGGGAAGGGACCCCTGGAGGCCATCTAGTCCGACCCCCCTGCTTAAGCAGGAGACCCTCAGCCTAGACATTTAACAGTAACAGAGTGGGAAGGGACCCTGGGAGGCCATCTAGTCCGACCCCCCTGCTTAAGCAGGAGACCCTCAGCCTAGACATTTAACAGTAACAGAGTGGGAAGGGACCCTGGGAGGCCATCTAGTCCGACCCCCTGCTTAAACAGGAGACCCTAAGCCTATCAACTCCAGTCCGTGTCTATTAAAACGGAAGGCTTTCCCCCTCCCCACCTCCTCCCCTTCCCCCCCCCCCCCGGAGATTAAAAGCAAAACCTGCCTGAGCATAACAGATTCTGTAATTAACAGATCTGGATCTCAATTCTGGAGCATTCTTGGAAATGGCCAATTGCACCGAGGATTTGCACGCCAGCCTTGCGCCTCTCTCGCACAAACACGGCCATCGCGTGGCAGTTTAATATGCAAAAGGTTTTTTTTTTCTCTCTCTTTCAAAAAGAGCCTATTTTTTGAAAATGAAAAATTAAAAAAAAGAAGAAGAAGAAGAAAAGAAGAGCCAGGAAAATTCTTCTAAAATGAAAATCCTTAGAAGGGACGGCCAAGAGCTGACACTTTAAAAATAACAACAACAACAACATAAACAACAAGGAAAAAAAAAAAGAATGAAGATCAAACAGTGCTATTTTTTTCTCAACGCGGCTCAGCAGACTGATAGCATTGGGATTAAGACCAGCTGCCTGCAATTACTGCAGGTTCGAATCTCGCCAGGCTCAAGGTTGACTCAGCCTTCCATCCTTTCTAAGGTAGGTAAATTGAGGACCCAGTTGTGGGGGCAATAAGCTGACTTTGTATAAATATACAAAAGGATGAAGGCTATTGCTTAGCGCATTGTAAGCCGCCCTGAGTCTCCGGAGAAGGGCGGCATATAAATCAAATTTAAAAAAAAAAAAGGAAGGAAGGAAAAGAAGGAAGAAAAAGGGAGGGAGGGAGGGAAGGAGGGAGGGAGGGAGGGAGGAAGCAAGGAAAAGGGAGGGAAGGAGGGAGGAAAAGAGGGGAGGAAGGGAGGAAGGAAGAAAGGATGGGAATCAGAGGGAAAGGAAGGAAGAGAAGATGATGGGAAAGGAAGGAAGGAAGGAAAGAAGGGAAAGGAACAAGGAGGAAAGGAAAAGGAAGGGAAGGAAGGAAGGAAGAAGGGATGGGAATTAGAAGGAAAGGAAGGAAGGGAAGAAGATGAAGGGAAGGGAAGGGAGGAAAGGAAAGGAGGAAGGAGGAAAGGAAAAGGAAGAGAACGGAAGGAAATTAGAGGGTAAGGAAAAAAGGAAGGAGAAGAAAAGGAAGCGAGGGGAAAGGAAGGAATTAATTAAGAGAAAGAGGGAAAGTATAAAGTATGACTTTGTATAAATATACAAAAGGATGAAGGCTATTGCTTAACGCACTGTAAGCCGCCCTGAGTCTCCGGAGAAGGGCGGCATATAAATCAAATTAAATATATATATATATCACCCCTTAGTCCTTTTTTTTCATTAAATTTGACGTCACCGATTCCTGCAACCGTTCCTGTTTTAGCCTGCAGTCCCCGAATTATCTTCGTCGGCCGCTTCTCTGAATTTTTTGCAAGAGTCTCAGAGCCGAGGGGCTGGCAAGCTAGAAATTAAATGAAACTCAAAATTCCTTTTTTTTTTCCCCCTGGGAGTTTCTCAATCAATGCTTCATCGTTCTTAATTCATCATTTCTTCATTCATTCTTCCTCCAATCTATAACTCAGATCCCTTTTTTGACTCTGGGTCTGGCTTCATGATAGATTTGAAGAAAAAGATAGGAAAAGTTTAAAAAAAAAAAGCATAAATATCCAACATCCTGTGCAAAAGAGTAACAGAGTTGGAAGGGACCTTGGTGGTCATCTAGTCCAACCCCCTGCTCACTGCACTAGGGATTCGAACCGCCGAACTGCCGAACTTTTCTGATTGACAAGCTCAGCGTCTTAGCCACTGAGCCACCTAGTCAGGTGGATTGCAAACAGGTGGATTAAAAACGCAGCCATAATCAGTTGCTGGTCAGAAGGGTGCCATCGTAAATCGTCGTAAAAGCGAGTCAAGTTGCCAACCGTCTGAATTTTGATCACGTGATCACACTCCCCCTCCCCCCCAGGGGAACATTGCGACGGTCATGCGAAAAGCAATCGTGAATCGCTTTTCATTTCTCCTAGCTTCGAACGGTCGCTAAACGAAGCGTTGTAAGCCAAGGACCAGCGGTACGACCTCTTTTTGCCCGCTCGAAATCCAAAGAGCAGGCACAACCACTTTAATGACGGTGGCGAGAAAAAGTCGTAAAACAGGGCAAGATGCGCTCGGTGAGCAACATAAATTTTGGGCTCTGTTGGGACGACCTGTTAACCAGCCAGATGGATTCTCTCTGCTTCGCACGCTCTTCTATTTTTCTTTTTTTTTAAAAAAATAAATAAAATAAAAGTTTTTAAAAGTTTGTTTTTCGAACGGCAGGGAAAGATGCCAGCTGATCTCAGCCGGGGTGTTTTTCCTTCTAGAGAGAGCAAAATGTTTACAGCTGATAAATTGAATTTCCTTTCCTTTCTGCAGTCTAAATAAATAGCTGGTATCCATCACACGCACTAACCTGGGCAAGCTAAGCTAAGAGAGCAATTCAGATGCCACCTTGGCGGTGCCAGGCCAGGCCACAGCTCAGTGAAGAGGGCCCCCAGCGTCCGGGCAGGAAGCAGCTGGTTCAAATCCTGCTGCTTCCGACGAACCATGTTCGAGGAACCGGAGATTGAGAAAAACAAAACACTCGAGATTGCAAAAGTTTAATTTTTCATGGAAGGCCAAAGGGGCATTTGGTCTAACAGCTCATCTCCATCCCATGGACGCTGCTGGTTGTATGCCTGACAGCATATTAATTGGAGAGAGAGAGCGAGAAAAAGAGGAGGGGGGAGGAAGAGAGAGAGATGGAGAGAGGGAAATGGATGGATGGAAGGATGGATGGATAGGAAGATACAGAGAGAGAGAGAGAGAGAGAGAAGGAAATAGATGGATGGAAGGATGGATGGATAGGTAGATACAGAGAGAGAGAGAGAGAGAGAGAAGGAAATAGATGGATGGAAGGATGGATGGATAGGAAGATACAGAGAGAGAGAGAGAGAGAGAAGGAAATAGATGGATGGAAGGATGGATGGATAGGTAGATACAGAGAGAGAGAGAGAGAGAGAGAAGGAAATAGATGGATGGAAGGATGGATGGATAGGAAGATACAGAGAGAGA
Source organism: Pantherophis guttatus (assembly GCF_029531705.1). The sequence continues at coordinate 258,750 of NW_026844140.1, forward strand.
GAGAGAGAGAGAAGGAAATAGATGGATGGAAGGATGGATGGATAGGTAGATACAGAGAGAGAGAGAGAGAGAAGGAAATAGATGGATGGAAGGATGGATGGATAGGAAGATACAGAGAGAGAGAGAGAGAGAGAGAGAGAGAGAAGGAAATAGATGGATGGAAGGATGGATGGATAGGAAGATACAGAGAGAGAGAGAGAGAGAGAGAGAAGGAAATAGATGGAAGGAAGGATGGCTGGATAGGAAGATACAGAGAGAGAGAGAGAAGGAAATGGATGGAAGGATGGATGGATAGGTAGATACAGAGAGAGAGAGAGATGGAGAGAGGGAAATGGATGAAAGGAAGGATGGATGGAGAAGTAGATACAGAGAGAGAGAGATGGAAATAGATGGGTGGAAGGATGGATAGATAGGAAGATACAGAGAGAGAGAGATGGAAATGGATGGAAGGATGGATGGATGGATAGGTAGATAGAGAGAGGGGGGGGAAATGAATGGAAGGATGGATGGATAGGTAGATACAGAGAGTAAAAAAGAGAGAGAGATGGAGGGAGGGAAATAGATGGATGGAAGGATGGATGAATAGGTAGGTACAGAGGGAGAGAGAGACTCGTGAAAGGAAGAGAGAGAAGATAGAGAGAGACGATAGGAGAGAGAGAGAGAGAGAGAGAGAGAAGGAGAGAGGAAGGAAGAGAGAAGAAAGGAAGATAAATGAAGTATTAGACACAGAGACAAATACAAAAAAGAGAGGGAGAGATGGAAGAAGGGAGGAAGAGAGAGAGGGAGGGAGGAAAGGAGGGAGAAGGAAGAAGGGAGGGAGGGAGGAAAGGAGGGAGAGATGGAAAAGGAAAGAAAAAGCGAGGAGAGGAAGGGAGGGAGGGAGGAGATGAGAGAAGAGAGATGGATAGATAGATGGAATTAGATGATAAAACAGGGGTGAAGAGCTAGAAACTGGATTGGAAAGACAGATAGATAGAAAAGAGAGAGAGAGAGAGATCACTGCAGATCCACAGAGCTCCGAGTTCTAAACTCCCACCCTCCCAGCTGCTCCCCTCCCGCTCTGGAATTCTTCGCAGGTCGCAAATCGCGAAGAATCCCTTTGGCAAGGCCATCGGTTCCCCAGTTGAGAAATATCAGCAATTTATTTTGACTTCTTTTGCAATCATCATTTATCCTGCCCCCCCCTTTCCCCCCCCTTCCCAGGAGGCAACCCCAATCAAGACCATTAATCAAAGAAAAGATAAATGAATCGAAGGCAGCCAGCACGGAACCCGATGGGTGGAGTGTGAGAGAGAGAGAGAGAGAGAGAGAGTGTCGAAGATGGGCCCCAGCTGGAGCTGAGAATTGGGGAGGGCGGGGCAGGGGGGGGGACATCTGGATCTGCTCTGGACCGACGGGGATCGAAACCCAGTTGTTCAACATCCTGTTTCACACAAGGGCCTGCCAAGCATTTTTGGTGGGGAAAAAACCACAAAACCACAACAGGCTGTTCAGGAGGAAGGGAAGATGTATTTAAGAGGTAGATTGCTCTTATACAGGGAGGCTTTATTTTGAGGGAGCATAGCTAGAAAGGGTGGCTTTGGCCTGATCACTGGGAGATCTATCTATCTATCTATCTATCTATCTATCTATCTATCTATCTATCTATCTATCTATCTATCTATCTATCTATCTATCCATCCATCCATCCATCCATCCATCCATCTATCTAATCTTTCTATCTTCTCTATTATCTATTGTCTGTCTGTCTATCTATCTATCTTATCATCTATCGTCTATCTTATTATCCATCCATCCATCCATCCATCCATCCATCTATCTAATATTTCTATCTTCTCTATTATCTATTGTCTGTCTGTCTATCTTATCATCTATCTTCTATCTTATTATTTATCTATCTATCTATCTATCTATCTATCTATCTATCTATCTATCTATCTATCTATCTTCTCTATTATCTATTGTCTGTCTGTCTATCTATCTTATCATCTATCGTCTATCTTATTATCCATCCATCCATCCATCCATCCATCCATCCATCCATCCATCCATCCATCTATCTAATATTTCTATCTTCTCTATTATCTATTGTCTGTCTGTCTATCTTATCATCTATCTTCTATCTTATTATTTATCTATCTATCTATCTATCTATCTATCTATCTATCTATCTATCTATCTATCTTCTCTATTATCTATTGTCTGTCTGTCTATCTATCTTATCATCTATCTTCTATCTTATTATCTATCTATCTATCTATCTACCGATCTTCTCTATTATCTATTGTCTGTCTGTCTATCTTATCACTATCTATCTATCTATCTATCTATCTATCTATCTATCTATCTATCTTCTCTATTATCTATTGTCTGTCTGTCTATCTATCTTATCATCTATCTTCTATCTTATTATCTATCTATCTATCTATCTATCTATCTATCTATCTATCTATCTATCTTCCTTTTTCCCTGCCCTATCTATCTACTGTATATTTATTTCTATCTATCTGTTCCTTTCTTCGTTCGTGCCTTCCTTCTGTGTCTGTCTCTCTGTCTGCCTATTTATCTACCTTCCATCTACCCACCTACTTACCTACCTACCTATCATCTGTCGGTCTACCTATCTATCATATTTCTTAACCACCCATCTCCCTCCCTCGCTTTACACAACCGCTCTCAATAAATTAAAAGACGCAAGAAGCAGGCCCCCGATTCTTCCCCCAGCCTTGCTTGCCCTTTCCAGGGGTCCCATTCTGCCTGGGAAGGCTTTTTTCTTTGCAAATATTCCCCGGAGAGACCCCCCCCCAAAGACAAGCTATTTTGCTCTTTTGGTTATTGTTTTTTTTTTACTTTGAGGCTGAGCTTCCCGGCCTCCTGCGAGGCCGAAGGAGCTGCAGTTTGCAGGATGAAGTGGGGAACTCAAGAGCTCCTACCAGCATGACCATGCCAGGCAATTTAATGTGCATTTCACTCCCTCCTCTCGTTTGAAGGTCTGATTCTCCACCACCCCTTTCAAAAACAGGCTTTTGACCTTCGTGGTCTCCCTAGTAACCAGAGGCTAAGGTGAGCTGGTATTAAATGCAATTATCTAGCTGGCATTGCTAGTTTAAAAAAAAAAAGGAGGTACAGCAGAGATATGCAAGAGCAGGACAAAAAAATTATAAGAGTGCTTCGTTTTAAATATTCAACAACCATTGACACAATGGGTCAATGACCGTTGACAGGACCCACCGATGGCCATTGATACAATGAGTCAATGGTCATTGATATTGATACAATGAGTCAATAGCCATTGACATAATGAGTCAATGGCCATTGACATGGGTCAATCTTCATTGATATGATGGGTTGAATGGCCATTGATGAGTTAATGATCATTGACATGATGGCTGAATGACCATCGATATGATCATTGACATGATGGGTCAATGGCCATTGACAGGACACATCAATGGCCATTTATATGATGATCATTGACATTGACCTGATGGGTCAATAGCCATTGACATGAGTCAATGGCCATTGATGTGGGCCAACAGTCATTGATGTTGACCTGATAGTCAATAGCCATTGACATGAGTCAATGGACATTGATGGCCAACAGTCATTGATGTTGACCTGATGCTCAATAGTCATTGACATGAGTTAATGGACATCGATGTGGGCCAACAGCCATTCATGTTGACCTGATAGCTCAATAGTCATTGACATGAGTCAATGGACATTGATGTGGGCCAACAGCCATTGATGTTGATCTGATAGTCAATAGCCATTGACGTGAGTCAATGGGACATTGATGGCCAACAGTCATTGATGTTGACCTGATAGCTCAATAGCCATTGACATAAGTCAATGGACATTTATGTGGGCCAACAGCCATTGATATTGACCTGATAGCTCAATAGCCATTGACATTAGTCAACGGACATTGATGGCCAACAGTCATTGATATTGACCTGATAGCTCAATAGCCATTGACATGAGTCAATGGCCATTGATGTGGGCCAACAGCCATTGACTTTGACCTGATACCATTGACAGGATGATTCGATGACCATCGACAGAACACATCAATGGCCACTGACACTTGTGTGTCCAATCTACAAAGCCCTCATTCTGTGTTGGAGCCCAGGATAGTTCCTTCTGCTTTCAAAGAGCTGCCGCTCCACCTTTCATCAAGGTCCTAGTCCTCATGATTCCGGAAAAATAAAAATTCATTGCACCAAATGATAGCCCCTTAGCCACAGGAATTTTAGGCTCAACGGTGGTCGTAGGTCAGGGATGACCTGTATACATTTCTCCACATTGTGTGCACAATCACTTTGCACCCTTCCCCAAAATTGGGAGGGTCAAAAAAATTGAATACATTACTGGTGCCCTTGTGTCCACGAACACATGGGCGTTTCTTTTTTTTTTTAAAAAAGCAGATTTTTCGTGGCTTACCATGATCCCCGTAAGCAGACAGACGCCTTTCCCACAGTAGGTATGAGGGACCATGTCACCGTATCCAATGGAGAGGAAGGTGATGGAAATCAGCCACATGGCACCCAGGAAGTTACTGGTCACATCCTGTTGGTCGTGATACCTGCCGAAGAAAATCAGGTTGCTGGGGGTGAAATGACACAGCCACAATCAGGAGGCACCGAAACAATTTTCCTGGAGTTTGGACCCAGCGGGAACCTCTCTGGGACAGCGTTTCTCAAGCTCTGGAAGACGGTGGACTTCAACTCCCAAAATTCCCCAGCTAGTTATTCTGGCTGGGGAATTCTGGGAGTTGAAGTCCACTCCTCTTAAAGCAGTCTGGCTGGGGAATTCTGGGAGTTGAAGTCTACCCATCTTAAAACAAGCTGGCTGGGGGATTCTGGGAGTTGAAGTCCACCTGTTTTAAAGCATGCTGGCTGGGGGATTCTGGGAGTTGAAGTCCATCCCTCTTAAAGCATGCTGGTTTGGGGAATTCTGGGAGTTGAAGTCCACTCCTCTTAAAGCATGCTGGCTGGGGAATTCTGGGAGTTGAAGTCTACCCATCTTAAAGCATGCCGGCTGGGGGATTCTGGGAGTGGAAGTCCATCCCTCTTAAAGCAGGCTGGAAGGGGAATTCTGGGAATGGAAGTCCATCCATCTGAAAGCAGGTTGGAGAATTCTGGGACTCGACGTCCATACTTCTCGCATACTTCTTTACGGATTTCAAGTCCCAGACTTCTCCAACATGCTCCAGCCTGTGGAATTCTGGGAGTCGAAGTCCACCATTCTTCAAGTTGCAGAGGTTGAGAAATACAGCTCTGGAGACACTGGCCTTCCACCGAACCCCAAGTGAAAAATCCCAAGGACGTTTGCTAATTTAGACTACCCAGGTTACTGTCCCTCAATGTTGCAACATCTGGCCAAGAGCGGGCCTATTCCCCCCCCCCCACTGTTTTTTACACTTCCAAATATAACACCAAAGCTTTTGAAATGAAAATAATCTCTCCTTTATCTGGGAAATTTTCTGCAAGCCCTCAACCCCCATCCTTTGGGATTAATATGCTCGGTTTTCTCTCTGTTGCTGGCTTTGTAAGCCTGGTTAATGACTATTGATCGCTTTCTCTCTCGCTCTCTTCAGCCAAGAGGAAAGGTTAGATTTCGGTTAGGATTCTTTGCAGAGCCCTGAAAAACAGCTTCATTATGCATTGCACAGATCTACAATTTATTTTTTTCAGAGGCCAGATTAGATCTTGGCTTCTGCGGCCCAACATATGTGAGCCAAGAGGACTTAAAATCGGAATTTCCTGGGCTGGATAGCAAGGATTTACTCAATCATGAGATGTTAACAAAGAATTCATGCTTTAAGATGGGTGGACTTCAACTCTCCGAATTCCCCAGCCAGCATCCTTTAAGATGGACTCCCAGAATTCCCCAGCCAGCATCCTTTAAGATGGACTTGAACTCCAGAATTCCCCAGCCAGCATCCTTTAAGATGGACTTGAACTCCCAGAATTCCCCACCCGGCATCCTTTAAGATGGACTTGAACTCCCAGAATTCCCCAGCCAGCATCCTTTAAGATGGACTTGAACTCCCAGAATTCCCCAGCCAGCATCCTTTAAGATGGACTTGAACTCCCAGAATTCCCCACCCAGCATCCTTTAAGATGGACTTGAACTCCCAGAATTCCCCAGCCAGCATCCTTTAAGATGGACTTCAACTCCCAGAATTCCCCACCCAGCATCCTTTAAGATGGACTTGAACTCCCAGAATTCCCCAGCCAGCATCCTTTAAGATGGACTTGAACTCCCAGAATTCCCCACCCAGCATCCTTTAAGATGGAACTTGAACTCCCAGAATTCCCCACCCAGCATCCTTTAAGATGGACTTCAACTCCCAGAATTCCCCAGCCAGCATCTTTTAAGATGGACTTCAACTCCCAGAATTCTCCAGCCAGCATGTTTCAAGATAGATAAACGTCAATCCCCAGAATTCCCCCACAACCAGAAAGGAAAATAAAATAAAATAAAATAAAACTAAACAGAGGCAAAACATTTTTTTTTAATGTCTCTCTCTTTTTTTTCATTATTTTTCCCCCCTCCCCTTTTCGGGATAGCCCAACTTCCAACCATTTTCACGCTTCTAAGAATCTCAGAAAGATGTTTAGAATGTGTGGTCAGCAACCACACATTGACACGTGCGAAAATCCACACAAATCCACAAACACACACACACCAGGCCTTCCCCATCTATTCACACCCGTGAGCAATACTGTGGTGCGCGCACACACACACACAAAGAGAGACATACAAAATAAACCAGGCGGGGAAGGTTTACACCTTTTTCCTTGGCTTGGCTAATTTCGCACCCGGAGCCTTTCAGTAGGCAGGGGGTTCTGCCGAGAGTCTCCGTTCCCTGGTTGTTAGGGAGTCCCGCCTACACCCCACGTGAATGTCACTTCCCGGCACTGTCACTAGCACGAGGACAAACCTGCGCATTGTGTGTGTGTGTGTGTTTTTGTCGAAGTGTCACGCGGGCTTCTTTTGCAGCTTGAATGTCCCAAGATAAGGCCAGCCCAGCGGGAAGGGAGATGACAAAGAAGGTGGAAAGCCTCTCTCTCTCTCCCTCTGTGTGTGTTTGTGGGTTCACATTCAGCCCACAACTCTTTTGTCGTTTTTTTTTTTCTCTTCTTCTTCTTCTACCAGCTGAGTAGAAGAATTGGAAAGGAAAAGAAGTGACCTGGGTAGATTTTAGAAGATTTAGAAGCAAATATATGGATGTGTGTGTGTTTGTCTCTCTCTCTCTCTGTGTGTGTGTAGTTATATATTTAGAAGTAGATAGACAAAAAGGTAGATTATAGGGATATACATGATACAATATATAGATATAGATAGATAGATAGAAAGATGATAGATAGATAAACATAGATGATAGTTAGATGATAGATAAATAGATGGATAGACAGACAGATGATAGATAGATAGATGATAGACAGATAAACAGATAAACAGATGATAGATACATCTATCTGACATAGATAGATAGATAGATAGATAGATAGATAGATAGATAGATAGATAGATAGATAGATAGATGATAGATAAACATAGATGATAGATGATAGATAAATAGATGGATAGAGAGACAGATGATAGATACATCTATCTGACATAGATAGATAGATAGATAGATAGATAGATAGATAGATAGATAGATAGATGATAGATAAACATAGATGATAGATGATAGATAAATAGATGGATAGAGAGACAGATGATAGATACATCTATCTGACATAGATAGATAGATAGTTAGATAGATATAGATGATAGATGATAGATAAACATAGATGATAGATAGATGATAGATAAATAGATGGATAGACAGACAGATGATAGATAAATAGATAGATGATAGATAGATAAACAGATAAACAGAGATGATAGATACATCTATCTATCTGACGTAGATAGATAGATAGATAGATAGATAGATAGATAGATAGATAGATAGATAGATAGAAGCTAAAGTTAATATATACCGGTAGATGATGTAGAATGATAGAATGTTAGAATGTTAGAATGATAGAATGATAGATAGATAGATAGATAGATAGATAGATAGATAGATAGATGGATGGATGGATAGATTGGGATATGGGGGGGAGAGAGAGAGAGAGAGAGAGAAAGAGAAGATAGATTATAGATGGATGGATGATAGATAGATAGCAGGTAGATAGATGAAACAGATGAGATAGAAGCTAAAGATTAGAGATAGAGATAGATAGAGACAGAAAGGCAGGCAGGCAGGATGGATAGATAGATATATACCATTGATAGTTAGACGATATAGATTAGATAGATATATTGATTAGTGATAGAAACAGATTAGATACATAGATAGATAGAGGCATAGATGATGGATGGATGGATGAATAGACAGACAGACAAATAAATCCAGCCCTGATGTTACGGCCTTCCTTCCTCGTGGCGGTCCCTAAGCGAACCCCCGCAGCCATGAAGCAAACCCAACTGTCCGCCAATGGGGGCCCGCCCCCACCCACCCCCGCTGCACGAACTCACCTCTCGCAAACCCGTACGGTCCAGGCGGCGATAATCCAGAGGGAGATGCTGAAGACCAGAAGCACCGTGCCGGGGCAGATGGTCATGAGCGTTTTCATGACGAAACGGGTGTTGAAGTTGATCTTGTTCAGCGCCCCGATGCTGCGGGACGAGGCGTCGGTGAAGAGCTTGCTGTGAAGGAGCATCACCCGGGCGATGAGATAGAGGCGGAGGAACATGGGGATGGAGAGGATAATGTCCACATCGGCTTCGGCGCGAGAAGGCGTGTACGAGAAAGCCAGCCGGGCGGTCCAAAAAAACTTATATTCGCCCGGGATAGGATGCACGGCGCAAACCAACATTTCCAAAGTGATGTACAGGATACGTTCGTAAGTCATGGCGATCCGCCAGTCGTCGGCCCCGTTGTCGATCACGAAGAGCTAAGTGAGGGGAAAGAAAAAACAAATAAAACCAATTCGGAGCCAGGTTTCTAGTCCTTACGAAACCCCCGCTCGCTTTCCCCAGCTGCCTTACGGGCAAGGCCTCAATGTAGGGGACATTCGGGTGTCACGACGGCGCTGAAAAAAAAGCGATTTAGGATCGGGTTTTTTTTTCACACTTTAACAATATCCTCGCGGTCACGCAATCAGAATTCAGGCAATGGATTCGTATTTATGACGGTTGCAGGTCCACCTTTGGTGAACTTCTGACGAGCCAAATCAATGGGGAAAAACCAGATCCACTTAACAACCGTGTTACTAATCGAACCACTGCCGTGGCAAGAAAGTTCGTTCAACGGGGCAAAATTCGCTTAGGAAATGTCTCGCTTAGCAACAGGTACGTCAGTCGTAAGTCAAGGACTACTTGTATAGCCCTTTTGACGCCCTCCTTTGTGTCAACCGCTCCTTCCTTTCCCATTTCGCTCCCTTCCAAACTTTCTTTCCATCCCATCAATAGCCGGGGGGGAAATCTACGATCACCCCTTGGTGCCCTTTTCTTTTCAAGTTTAAGTGGAAAAGAGCTGTAAAGATTTCTCGCCGGCAACAAAACAGAGCAGGAAACGGACTGTTCTTGGTTTGGAACTGGCAATTACTGGCATATTGATTGGCCTGGTGTTGTTTTGTTTTTGTTTTTTTGCTGGCAAGTAGAGAAATAAGATATATATAAGGGTCTGGACCTGTGGAACAACTTTGGAGAATAAGATCCTCCTTAAAATAGGAAATGAAAAAGGGGTTTGAGCAGCAAATAATTATTTTTAAAATAACTGTGTTCCCCCCCACTCTCTAAACGAGTCAACTAACAAAAGGAAAAAAAAACCAGCATTTTTCTGTGTAAAGATAACTGGTGCAGCCGAATTCTCCTTTTAAAAGTTGCTTTTCAAGTTTCAACCCTTTATCAACTTTCTTCCCCTCAACATTCAAGGCTTGAAATTCCAGATTGAGCCAGATGTTTCCCTTCTGGGCGAAGAGAACTAACTAGGATTTCCAGTTGTGGCTTGTCCATTTCAAGGACAGAGACATATGGCTGGGACGAAGCCAGATGTTGCAAAATTCAGCAAGATTCTTGGCTTTGGACATTTTTTGAAGAAACTTCTTTTGCATCTCTGTGGTTTTCATCAGCCTTTCCCCACAATTTTACGGTGTGTTTACAAAACTCTTGTCTTTTTTTTCCTCCCTGGCAAACACCGAATTTATTGCAGACCTTGGCTGTCTTCCTTCCACCCCAAATCTACCTCGAATTCCTGCATTATTTGGCTGGGGTATTTTTTTTCCTGGCTTGTCCGAAAGGATGTGGGTCTCTCCTCCAGAGAAGCAGGGATCCGTGTGGCCAGAGGTCAGCCAGAAATTCAACAGGGCAAGAGTGTAGAAGATTAAATCTTGAACCCAGAGAAAATTTCTGGGTTTTTTTTTTTTTTTGCCAGCTGCTCTTTCAGCTGAGTTGAAACCGTCTCTCTGTGGCCACAAGCAGGGAGGACAAGGAGGGCTCCCCCCTCCCACAAGGAAGCAGACCCCCCCTCCCAATATTAGTGGTGCCACCGAAGTGCCCTGTCAACCTTACGTCCAATGCAACGGATTGGTGTTTGCTGATACTAACAGGGGGAAGTAGAGAGGGAGGGAGGGAAGGAAAGAAGGAAGTAGGGAGGGAAAGCAGGGAAGAAAGGAAGGAAGGAGAAAATTGAAAGAGAAAAAAATGAAGGAGGGGAATAAAGAAGGGGAAGGAGGGAGGGAGGGAAGGAAAGAAGGAAGTAGGGAGGGAAGGAAGGAAGGAGGGAAGGAGAAAACTGAAAGAGAAGAAAATGAAGGAGGGGAATAAGGAAGGGGAAGGAGGGAGGGAAGGAAAGAAGGAAGGAGGGAGGGAAGGAGGGAAGGAGGGAAGGAGAAAATTGAAAGAGAAGAAAATGAAGGAGGGGAATAAGGAAGGGAATAAGGAAGGGGAAGTAGGGAGGGAGGGAGGGAAGGAAAGAAGGAAGTAGGGAGGGAAAGCAGGGAGGGAAGGAAGGAAGGAGAAAACTGAAAGAGAAGAAAATGAAGGAGGGGAATAAGGAAGGGGAAGGAGGAAGGGAGGGAAGGAAAGAAGGAAGGAAGATAGGAAGGAAGGAAGGAAGAGGGAGGGAGGGAACAAAAAATAGAGTAGGAAACGAAGGAAGGAAGGGAATAAGGGAAGAAAAAGAGGGATTGAAGGAGGTAGGGAAGGAAAGAAGGAAGAGAGAAAGGGAGGGAGGGAGGAAGAAAGAGGGAGGGAAATAAATAAATATACATAAATACATAAATACACAAATACACAAATAAATAAATAAGGTCTTGAGAACCACTGGCAGAATCCCTTCCCTTCTATTTCAACAGAAGCCAACCAGGAGCGAAAACCTTGAATGAAACCCGGATTGGTTTCGGGATGCCTAAGAATGAAAGTCACACTCAAGCGATGCTCCTGTAACCATGGAGACCCACAGAGGCGGGATGTTGGTGGTGCTACAGAGCCAGTGGCTCTCCCCAGGGTTTTTTTGGGGGGGGGTCATCTAGGTTGAGAAATCCTCCGTCCCTTGGACACTGAGGGGCCGGCATTGATAGGGCAATGTCTGAGAGAGAGAGAGAGAGAGAGAAAGGGAGGGAGAGAGAGAGAGAAAGAGAGAAAAAGAAAGACAGACAGAAAGACAGAGAGAGAGAGGGAGGGAGGAAGGAAGGAAGGAAGGAAGGGGAAGGGGAAGGGGAAGGGGAGGAAAGGAAAGGAAAGGAAAGGAAAGGAAAGGAAAGGAAAGGAAAGGAAAGGAAAGGAAAGGAAAGGGCTAGATAATGAGAGAGGGAGGGTGGAGGAAGCCTTTCCTCTCCTCTCCTCTCCTCTCCTCTCCTCTCCTCTCCTCTCCTCTCCTCTCCTTCCTTTCCTTCCCTTTCTTTTGTTTATCTAGCTATCTATTTCCTTCCCTCCCTCCCTGGTCTGTTTATCTAGGTATTTCTTTCCTTCTTTCCTTCCTTCCTTCCTTCCTTCCTTCCTTCCTTCCTTCCTTCCTTCCTTCCTTCCTTCCTCCCTCCCTCCCTCCCTCCCTTCCCTTGTTTATCTAGCCATTCCCTTCCTGCCTTCCCTCTTTCTTTCCTTCTCTCCTTCCCTCCCTCTCTGCTCTCCCTCCCCTGTGTCTGCCTGTCTGCCTATCTATCCAAACATCCATTTACCCATCCATCAACTCCCTCTCTCTAAAAATCCCTTTCTATCAGCTCTCAGCATCCATCCATCTCTTTCTCTCTCTCTCTCTGATATCTTTCGAAATCTTGACAGCTTGTAGATGCGCGGAGCAGCTCCCAGAACCCCCCAGCCATCGGGGAGACACTGTTCTCTTCTATACTTAGTCCTCATCTTATGACCAAGGCTGCCTGGGGAATTCTTCCCGGTTGAAATCCATACATCTGACAACTGTCAGGGTTTAAGAACACACTGCTCTAAACTTATTATCTATCGTCTCTATTATATATTGATCAGCGTCTGTCTGCCTGACTGTCTATCCCTCTCTCCTTCCAGCTGGATAATTCTCTTTATTTTTAAATATCTCGGGTGTCTGCTGATTCATAACAGCGTCGAAACCCAATAAAAGCTGGGTCAGAAAGTGTGGCTTTGCAATAATAATAATAAAAAAACACCAGTGGAACTGCAAAAAACTGCGCTACTTGGAGCATCGTACATCTTAAGAAGGTCCTTGGTTGATTCCTAGGATGTTGGCAGCAACACATATCAACCATCAGCCCCAGTCAATGGTATTTGTGACACATTTTTAAATGCTCAGTTGGCTGAGTTTCAGGTTTAATGAATAAAGGAGATAATAATAATATCATATATTTTAAGAAGGTCCTTGGTTAATCCCTAGGACGCTGGCACCAACCTGTATCAACCATTAGCACCAGTCAATGGTATTTGTGATGCATTTTTAAATGTTTAATTGACTGAGTTTCATGTTTAATGAATAAAGAGATGATAATAATAATAATAATCATCATCATCATCGTATATTTTAAGAAGATACTTGGTTAATCCCTAGGACGCTGGCACCAACCCGTATCAACCATTAGCACCAGTCAATGGTATTTGTGATGCATTTTTAAATGTTTAATTGACTGAGTTTCATGTTTAATGAATAAAAGAGATGATAATAATAATAATAATAATCATCATCATCGTATATTTTAAGAAGGTCCTTGGTTGATCCCTAGAAATGCTGGCAGCAACCCGTATCAACCATTAGCACCAGTCAATGGTATTTATGATACATTTTTAAATGTTCAGTTGACTGAGTTTCATGTTTAATGAATAAAAGAGATAATAACAACAACAACAATAATAATAAAACCATTAAGCAAAGACAGGCCAATCCCTCAACCCGAGCCCGTCTCGATGACCCCTTAGGGATCCTACAGGAATATAACGCTTAAAAACAAAAACAAAAAAAAATCACCCAAGTTAAGACCTACGATCTCCGTACAATCTCAAATTTAAAAAAAAAGACAAAACAAAACGAGACTTCAGCCAGCCCTCCTGAAACTTTAAAAAGAAATAAAAAGCCATTGAAAAATCACATTTATGTGGAATCTCTCTTTGAAATACCTGGACTTCCCGGGTGTGATACGCAATGATCAGCCCCAATAAAATGGCAGTAGAGAGGCTGATGAGGCACTTCAGGGCCAGGGAGAACATGGAACCCTGCGAAGAAAAGAAATATAATAGATTAAGTTGGGAATAGTACCATTCCCTCCTTTTTCTCGTACCAAGCAGGCAAAATTACATATAAATTTAAAATTAAAATTAAAATTAAAATTAAAATTAAAATTAAAATAAATTAAATTATTAAATTAAATTAAAAAATTAAAATTAAATTAAATTAAATTAAATTAAAATTACATATATATTTTTGTTCATTCCCTCAAAAATAAGATTTGGGATGGATTTGATTGTCGTTCCCCCCCAGCAGTCCAACTTGTTAAAATAATACAGATTGTCCTCAACTTATAACTAAAATCGAGTCCAAAGTTTCTAGAATAATCAACGTCTCAACGTCTCTGATTCAGGTAGTCCTGGACTTACGACCGCAACTGAGCACTAAATAGAACAAAATCCGGAATACCCAACCTTCTTTGTGTCTCCGATAAAGGCAGTCCTGGATTTACGACCGTGATCCAGCCCAACATTTCTGTTGCTAAGCGAGACATTTGTTCGGGGAGTTTTGCTCCGTTTTAAGACCTTTCTTAAGTTGTTAAGTGAATCGCTGCAGTTGTTAAGTTAAGGAACATGGCTGTGAAGCGAATCCGGCTTTCCCCCGTTGGCTTTGCTTGCCGGAAGGTCGTAAAGGGGATGGCATGACCCCCGTCGTAAATATGAGTCTGTGGGGGCTAGCGCCTGAATTTTCAACTCCAGCGACTCGCAAGGCTGTAAAATGGGGGCGACGCTCATTTAAAACTGTATTGCTTAGCAACGGAAATGGGTTCAATTGCGGTTGTAAGACGAGGACTGCCGGTGTTATTTTTCCGCTGGAACTATTGACGGCGGAAGCTTCCAGAAAGACGCTAAATTGTTCTGGAAAAAAAAATCAAAACCATGGAAGCCCGTTAACCTTTAGCAAAACAAAAGAATAAAAAAAATCAGAATCAAGATGTCTCCCCTAGGAAGTCGAAGAATAAGTCTGAGGTAATTTTTCTTTTTTTTCCCCATTGATTTTTCTGGGCTGGGGAAAAACAAAACAAAAAAAAAAACAGAAGAAAAATATCCCTCCGGAGAGTTGTTTCCTATTTTTCCAGAAGAATAAAGATATAAATCTTTCTAATTTTAGCATCCCACGCAGACAAAATCCATTTTTATGAAGTATCCCCAGGTTGTTTTTTTTTAATGTTTTATTATAATTTTATAAATAATTTTTAATAAATATTTTTTATGTTTAAATAAATAAATATTTTTTAATTATAATTTTTTATATTTTATTATATTATTTTTTAAAAATTATAATTATATTATAAAATAATACTACTACTACTACTACTACTAATAATAATAATAATAATAACAATAATAACAACAACATAATAATAAAATAAATAATTTTAAAATAAATATTATAAATAATTTTAAGGTTTTCTCTGGGTAATCTGGGTCAGGGGAGGGGTCAGCGGGAGGCTCCGCCCATACACCCGGGCGTCATCAAATACACTCTGCACATGCGCAGAAATGGCACGCGAGAGAGAGCGAAGCGCGCGAGCGAACCGGTAGCAAAGATAAGTGAAACCCAACACTGATCAATACAGCTAGTCCTTGACTTCTGGCCATTCATTTAATGACCGACCAATACAGACCGTCCGCGACTTACAAGAGTTCATTGAGCCACCGTTCGGAGTTACGACGGCCCTGAAAAAAAAGGACCGATTTTCACAGATACAAACAACCTTTCGAAACAGCCCCATTATCACATGATCCACATTCAGACGCCTGGCAATGGACTTGTAGTTATGACGGTTGCAGTGTCGGTCTTTCCCCGATTCCTCATCTCCCGTGTCTCTGAGACAGGGACCTCAGAGGTCATTTAGTCCAGCCCCAAAGTAAGCTGCTGAGGTGAGCAGTGGGGGGTCTTTATTTTGGGTGGGCTGAATTGTCGAGAGGCCAACCTATTTTCTGTGCCTTGCAAACCACGATCAACGGCTCAGCGCAAGGCCCCAAAAGAGCCCATCGTAGAGATAACTCCACAAACCATCATCGATGAAAAACCTGGTTTGTAGTATCGGGCTGTTGAGTGATTGAGGAACAGGGCATCGTTTTCATGGGCTGCGTTGGCAAGAGGCCAATCCATCTGCAGTGCATCACAAATCATAATCAACAACTCAGCGCAAGGCTCCAAAAGAGCCCTTCGTAGAGATAACTCCACAAACCATCATCGACGAAAAACCTGGCTTGGAGTGTCGGGCTGTTGAGTGATCGAGGAACAGGGCATCGTTTTCATGGGGTTGCGTTGGCAAGAGGCCAACCTACCTTCTGTGCCTTGCAAATCACGATCAACGGCTCAGGCGCAAAGCCCATCGCGGAGCTGACCCAACAAACTACGATCGATGGAAAACCCTGTTTAGAGGGCCTTTTTTTCCACCGGATGCCGGCCGAGTCTTGGTCTCTCGCTTTCCAAGCACCGGGAAAAGACTAAGATCCCTTCGAGGCACGATTGCACGAACCATGTTCCTTAGATGGGATGTCAACTAACAAACCCACTTCCTTCCGCTTTGGGAATCTAGGATCGATACTGGCCGTTGATTTTGCTAAAAAGCAGCCTTGGGAAGAAACCAGCTTCGGCCAGGACTCTTCCAAATCGATTAGGCGCAGAGCCAGAAATGGCTGCAGCCGGGCTGGCCCCGTGCCATCGCTGCCCGCCCTACAGGAAGGGAATTCTTGCCCGCCCTGGGCTCAGCTGTTACAACTCCGATCTCCTCTTCGCCACCCACGCGAGGGGATTCCTGCCAAGCCAACCTTGTGTGTGTGTGTGTGTATGTGTGTTGTTTTAACACAATAGAGCTGACCCACAAGAGTAGGAAAAGGAGATGGAGGGGAGGAGGCTGGGTATAATTCAAGATTATTAATAGCTTGGGTGTTTACTTTTTTTTCTCTTTTTCTTTTTTCCAAATCATAAAAGCAGGAAGCCCACCCCTCTTAAAGCAGGCTGGCTGGGGGATTCTGGGAGTGGAAGTCCACCCCTCTTAAAGCCTGCTGGCTGGGGGATTCTGGGAGTGGAAGCCCACCCCTCTTAAAGCATGCCAGCTGGGGAATTCTGGGAGTTAAAATCCACCCCTCTTAAAGCTTGCCGGCTGGGGGATTCTGGGAGTGGAAGCCCACCCCTCTTAAAACAAGCTGGCTGGGGGATTCTGGGAGTTGAAGTCCATCCCTCTTAAAGCATGCCGGCTGGGGGATTCTGGGAGTGGAAGTCCATCCCTCTTAAAGCATGCCGGCTGGGGGATTCTGGGAGTGGGAGTCCATCCCTCTTAAAGCATGCTGGCGGGGGGATTCTGGGAGTGGGAGTCCATCCCTCTTAAAGCATGCCGGCGGGGGGATTCTGGGAGTGGGAGTCCATCCCTCTTAAAGCATGCTGGCTGGGGATTCTGGGAGTGGGAGTCCATCCCTCTTAAAGCATGCTGGCGGGGGGATTCTGGGAGTGGGAGTCCATCCCTCTTAAAGCATGCCGGCTGGGGGATTCTGGGAGTGGAAGCCCACCCCTCTTAAAACAAGCTGGCTGGGGGATTCTGGGAGTTGAAGTCCATCCCTCTTAAAGCATGCCGGCTGGGGGATTCTGGGAGTGGAAGCCCACCCCTCTTAAAGCCTGCTGGCTGGGGGATTCTGGGAGTGGAGTCCATCCCTCTTAAAGCATGCTGGCTGGGGGATTCTGGGAGTGGAAGTCCATCCCTCTTAAAGCATGCCGGCTGGGGGATTCTGGGAGTGGAAGCCCACCCCTCTTAAAACAAGCTGGCTGGGGGATTCTGGGAGTTGAAGTCCATCCCTCTTAAAGCATGCCGGCTGGGGGATTCTGGGAGTGGAAGTCCATCCCTCTTAAAGCATGCCGGCTGGGGGATTCTGGGAGTGGGAGTCCATCCCTCTTAAAGCATGCTGGCGGGGGGATTCTGGGAGTGGGAGTCCATCCCTCTTAAAGCATGCCGGCGGGGGGATTCTGGGAGTGGGGAGTCCATCCCTCTTAAAGCATGCTGGCTGGGGGATTCTGGGAGTGGGAGTCCATCCCTCTTAAAGCCTGCTGGCTGGGGGATTCTGGGAGTGGGAGTCCATCCCTCTTAAATCATACCAGCTGGGGAATTCTGGGAGTTGAAGCCCACCCCTCTTAAATCATACCAGCTGGGGAATTCTGGGAGTTGAAGTCCATCCGTCTTAAATCATGCAAACTGGGGAATTCTGGGAGTGGAAGCCCACCCCTCTTAAAGCATGCTGGCTGGGGGATTTTGGGAGTCGAAGCCCACCCCTCTTAAAGCTGCCAAAGTTGAGAAAGGCTGTTTTAGAGATTAATTTAATAATTCGCCCTCAAGCCCAGAAAGATTTTCTCCTTATTCCAGCTGCTTTAGAGAGAAAAAAAAATCGAGGGGCATCCTTATCCACACAAAACCCCTTTAGCTCACCCAAAGTCTGTTGGCACTGCCCTCCGTTGAATGGTGGCTAGGTGAATAAACCATCATTGAGAGATTGTATTACAAAATGGAATTGGAGGCCGGAAATCTCCGGCTTTCCCATCTTCCGTGCCAGGCGCGATGAATTATTCTTCGTTTAACCGCTCAAGAGATGGGCAGTCGATAAATAAATAAGTTAGAAATTCATCAGCCTTGCCCAGACGTAACTGGTGGGCGAGATTTGGCTCGGGGGGAAAAGCTGAGAAATGCGGGTAGAAAGGAGGCAGAGATTGGGCAGGTCTTGAGTGCCAATTCCTTAGTCGCCACGATATTTAGAAAAAAAAGAAAAAAAAAGATGTGGAGACTCTAGAAAGAGTGCGGAGAAGAGCAAGAAAGAGGATTAGGAGGTTGGAGGATAAAACATACAAAGAACTGGGGATGTCGAGTTGAATGAAAAGGAGGACTAAGGGGTGGCAGCCTTCCAATATTTGAGGAGTTGCCCCAAAGAAGAGGGGGTTCAATTTATTTTACCAAAGCATCAGAAGAAAAGACACAAAGCAACGGATGGAAACTAATCGAGAAGAGAAGCAACCTGGAATTAAGGAGAAATCTCTTGACAGTACGAACAATTAATCAGTGGAACTACTTGCCACTAGAAGTTCTGGATGCTCCATCACTGGAGGTTTTTAAGAAGAGATTGGGCAGCCATTTGTCTGAAGTGGTACAGGGTTTCCGACTGGGGCACGGGGTTGGACTAGAAGACCTCCAAGGTCCCTTCCAATGCTGTTATTCTATTAATCTGGCCTATCTCGGTGAGATGAATCTCTGATAAGACTGATATTCTGAAAAATTATTAAAAAAAAAAAAACCAAAAACACCAGAAAGAGCTAATTTAGAAAGATACCATCTTCTGCCTTCCTTTTCAAGAATTCACTCCGTCTTCCTGGAACCTTAGAGGTCATCCAGACCAACCCACAGATACCAATGCTGTCTTTGAATCTCTAAAGGGTGGATCCTAAATAAGAAATCATAGGCTAGTCGTCTCCCTTGTCTCAGTTGGCAGGAGCAAAAAAATAAAAAAATAGCGAGTTAAAATGACAAGGAAGAAAATTTAGATCAGGTGGCATTTTAAATTGTCAGCCCAATGGTTCAGGGAATTCGGCCAGGGAATTCTGGGAGTTGAAGTCCACGCAGCTTAAAAGTTGCGGCGGTTGAGAAAAACACTGGATTAAACTGTTAGAAAACATTATTTAACTGCAGGTGGGGAAAATATTATTTGATTAATTTCCATGCCTTTGCATTCGTTTTGACTCCTGGACACAGACTGGCCAATCTTTCGCTATCAATCCAGATGGATTCATTCCTTCCTTCCTTCCTTCCTTCCTTCCTTCCTTCCTTCCTTCCTCCCTCCTTTCCTTTTTTCCTTCCTTCTTCCTTCCTTTCCTTCCTTCCTCCTTACCTTCCTTCTTTACTTCCTTCCTCTTTACCTTCCTTCTTTCCTTCCTTCCTTCCTTCCTCCTTTCCTTCTTTCCTTCCTCCTTTCCTTCCTTCCTCCTTTCCTTCCTTCCTTCTTCCTTTCTTTCCTTCCTTCTTTCCTTCCTTCCTCCTTACCTTCCTTCTTTCCTCTTTACCTTCCTTCTTTCCTTCCTGCCTTCCTTCTCTCCTTCCTTCCTTCCCTTGCCTGTCTCCTTCCTTTGAGAGGGGAGCAAAGGGAGGGGTGACTCTTGGCTCTCCCCCCTCCCCATCCAACTTCAGAAAAGAGGTGGGGGAGGGGGAAGAGGAAAAAGAGTTGGACTCCAAGAATTGAGGCCTTCTCCCCAAGCAGCCAGACCCCTCTCTTAAATACCTGCAACAGGTATTTAGGATAGGGGTATGCTTTGGGGAGCCCCCCCCCACTGGTTAACCCCCTCCCAGCAACCCCCACCCCCTCTCAACTTTGGAAAGGAGTTTGGGGAAGAGGAGAGTGGGAGACCCACTAATGATAAAGTTGCTTCCCTAAACAGCCAGCCCCCCTAATCCAACTGAGGCACACTTTGGGGAGGCCCCCTGGATGGGTTGCCCCCCCCCCAGCAACCCCCGCTCCCTCAACTTTGGAAAAGAGGTCTGGGGAAGAGGAGGAAGAGGGTGGGGGGCTAAACCCACTGGGGTTGAAGTTCCCTTCCCCAATCAGCCAGTTCCCCTTTTCCAAGCTGGGAGCTCTTTGGGGAAACCCCACCAAGTGTCTGCGACCCCCCCCCCCCCCCCCCCAGCCCCCCCCCCTCACCTTTGGAAAAAGGTCTGGGGAAGAGGAGGAAGAGGGGGGCCAAACTCACCGAGGTTCAAGTCCCTTCTCCAAGCAGCCAGCCCCTTCTCCAAGCGAGGTGCTCTCTGGGGAAACCCCACCAAGTGTCTGCGACACCCCCCCTCTCAACTTCAGAAAGAAGTTGGAGGAAGAGGGGGGCCCAAACCCAGCGAGGTTGAAGTTCCCTTCCCCAATCAGCCAGCCCCCCTTTTCCAAGCAGGGTGCTCTCTGGGGAAACCCCACCTAGTGTCTGCAAACCCCCCTCCCCAGCAAACCCCCCCTCACCTTCGGAAAGAGGTCTGGGGAAGAGGAGGAAGGGGGGGGCAAACCTACCGAGGTTGAAGTTCCCTTCCCCAATCAGCCAATTCCCCTTATCTAAGCTGGGTGCTCTTTGGGGAAACCCCACCAAGTGTCTGCGACCCCCCCCTCTCAACTTCAGAAAGAAGTCGGAGGAAGAGGAGGGCCAAACCCACCGAGGTTCAAGTCCCTTCCCCAATCAGCCAGTTCCCCTTATCCAAGCCGGGTGCGCTTTGGGGAAACCCCACCAAGTGTCTGCGACCCCCCCCCCCCTCCCCAGCTCCCCCCCCCCTCTTACCTTCGGAAAGAGATCTCGGGAAGAGGACCACCAAACACACCAAGGTTCAAGTCTCTTTTTCCAAAGAACCAACCAACCCCACCTTATCCAAGCCTGGCGCGCTCCGGGGTCGCTCTTTGGCGAGCCCACCGCCCCTCTCTCTCCCCCTCCTGCCCTCCCCCCCCTCCCCACTACCTTGGAGTACAAGCCCCAGGAGAGCTCCGTCTCGATGACCATGACCACAATGCCAAACATGCCGAAGATGAGCGCGTAGTCGCTGAGCCGTTTGCGCTTCTCGAAGAGGGCGCGCCGGTGGCCCAGCCGGTAACCGATGTTCTGGGTTTTACGCTTGGGCGCTTTGGTGGGGAAGGGCGGGCCGGCTCCGGGGACCCCGGCGGAGGCGGCCGAAGCCGAGCCGGAGGAGGAAGAGGAAGGGGGCTTGTGGCCGGGACCCCCGCCGGTGTTGGGGTGCAAGAGCCCAGCCGGAGAGTGGTTGTCTTCCCGGGAGATGACGATCTCCGGCGGGGGCGGCCCGGATGCCAAGAGCTGCAACGGTTGAGCCTCTCCAGGCTCCGGACCTGAACCGGGACCGGGAGCCGAACCGGTAGCGTCGAGCAGGTTCCGACGGGAAGCGCTGAGCCGGCTGAGGGGCTTCATCACGCCGCCGCTGTACTTGCAAGAGCTCATGGCGATCTCGGTGAAGGGGTTGCTGTCTCGCCGGTGTGCCAAGGGGCTGGCTTGACGGTGCTTGGCCGCCGCCGGTCCTCCTCCTCCTCCTCCTCCTCCTCCGCTGGAGCTGGGCGAGTGGCCCGGAGCCGCCCAACCGGGCTCTCCGCTGACGTTGGGCTGGCTGCCGTGGCGAGAAGCCGGGCGGAGGGCGGCCAGGGCCGGGGGAGCCCGTAAGGGACCCCCGGAGGCCGGTGGCATCGGTGGCATCGGTGGCATGGGTGCCACGGGAAGCACGGGAGCCGGGATGGGTGCCAGGCTGGGGGGCACGACGGGCGCGGCCGGCTC
Source organism: Pantherophis guttatus (assembly GCF_029531705.1). Next base: position 280,750 of record NW_026844140.1, read on the forward strand.
GCCCCCTCCCGAGTCGAGGAAGGGCGCGGGGGGCTCCATCCTCCTCCTCCTCTTCTTCTTCCTCCTCTTCCTCCTCCTCTGCCCGGCCCTTGCCACTGTCCCTGCCCCGGCTCAGCGCGCTGCCCGCCCCAGCGTAGGGGCATCCAAGCCAACGGCTTGCCCCCGCCTGGGCTGGGAGCTGGGGCGGGTGGCAGCGGCGGCGGCGGCGGCGGCGGCTGCAGCCGAGCTGCCAGCGGGCGCGACTGGCAAAGGTTGGCTGGCACGCTCGCGAACGCGCCCGGTGGCCAAGCCCCCCTTTTTTTTGCCTTGGGGAGCGCGCTCATTGGCTGGCTCGGGGGTGAGTGGGGGGAGGAGGGTGGGGGGGTGACATCACAGCCCCTCCCTCCCTCCTTTCCCCTCCCCGCTGGGGGTGGGTGGGGGTTGTAGAGGAAGAGCCCCCCTCCCCAAATGCGCCCGCTAGGAATGCGCCTGTGCGCTCTCCTCCAGTACCACGGGATTCGCAGGCTCTTGCTTTCTCTCTCTCTCTTTGCGCCCCCCACCCACCTACCCACCCAAGGGGGGGGTCTCCTTCATTCATTCGGCTGGAGAAAGGCTCCGCCTCCCGCCCCCGCCCAGCCCCACGCGAGAGCGGGAGCCGTGGAGTGGCTGGGCTGCAGGTGGGCGAAACAACAGGTGATGCCGCTTAGCTGGGTTTGGAAAAGGCTTTCCCGGTTGGATGTCTCTTGAAGCTGGGGGGGAGGGGGAGCCCTTGCCCCCCCTCCCTCCCTCCCTCCCTCCCTCCCTCCCAATCCATCCTCGTTATATCTGGAAAGCAGACGCCCTAACATCTGGAGAGAGCTGATCTCGCCCAGCTGGGGGGGGCTCACCCTTATTTTTAAAAACCCTCCCCTCCTCTCCATCAGCTGAGGACTCCAACTCCCATCAGCCTCCAGCTGGGAGGATCCCCTTACTTAGGGCCAGGGGAGGTTCTGGTGGGTGGGGGGGAGAGAGCAGGGAAACCCCCGTTTTAAAATAATAGCGATTTTTTTTAAAAAAATCCCTTTACTTCCAGGTGGATGCTTCTGTCTCCGCCCGAAATCCTCAAAAGCGCCCAGCTGCACCTGTTGCACAGCTGCCTGTTGAATGGCCCACTCAGGGTCTGCTGGGGCTATTTGAGGGACTACCCAAAAAAAGGGGGGGTCCCCAAAGAAACCTCAGCCTGCAGGGGTCCGAAGAGGCTGAGTTAATTGGCCCCAGGAGGAAGGAGTTTTGGGATGGAGTCTCTTTGAAGAGGGCAGTGTGGGCTGGCTGGCATTTCTATGACTTGGCCTGAGGTTGGGGGACATGGGAACCAATCCGGAAGGACTTAAGGACACCGAGCAAAAGTGCAGATTGACTGACGGCTCCCCTTAATGTCATCAAAGCCGTAAAAATTTAAGTGCTGTTCCTAGCACTGATGATGTTACCTAGTTCGGTCATGAGACGTCTGCCAGAAAACCACAGTGAGCACCAAGGACCCCACCCTCCTCCTCCTCCCCCTCCTTTCCTCTCACCTCATTCCCTCCAACACTGATGATGTTACTAGTTGGGTCATGAGACGTCTTCAAGAAAACCACAGAGAGGAGGAGCACACGAGGAGCTTGATGGTTTTACTTGCAGACGTTTCATGACCCACTAGGTAACATCATCAGTGCTAGAAGGGGAGTGGTTTTGTGGAGAAGGGGAGGAAGAGGAGGGAAAGGAGGAGGAAGACTCGGGGTTCCTTGGGCCTCCCTGAGCTCCATTTCTTAACATTGCCTGACCCAACCTTAACAACATCCCCACAGTACGTTGTCAAGCGAGACGCTTGTGAAGGGAATGTCCTGTCCCACTCTACGTCCTTTCTTGCCACCGTCGGTAAGTGAAATCACGGCAGTGGAGGCGAGTAACCTGCTTCTTAAGGGAATCCGGCTCCTCCCCCACTGGCTTCGCTTGTCCGAAGGTCGCAAAAGGGAGATGACGTAACACAGCAACGGTCATAAGTACGAAACGAGGGCCAAGCCTCTTGAATTTTGATCCCGCGATGGTGGGGGGAATGCTACGAAGGTCGTTAAGTGTGAAAAACGATCCAAAGTCCCCTTTTTTTTCAGCGCCGTTGCGATTTTGGTCACTAAATGAACCGTCGTAACTCGAGGACCTGTATTTATCACTTTGCTGATCACAAGGATTTCTTTGAAGGCAGCCAAGGCCAAAAGAGGGGGGGGTGTTTCCAGAAGATAGAGAGAAACCCCCCCTCCTCTTAATTGCTCCCCCCTCGTTTGGCGGATAGGATCCGTAGCTAGCCAACGCCTTCACACAACCTTAGTTTCCACCTTCCTTTACCTGCTTGCACGAAATCAACCGGATTGGACGCCAGAAGAGGCAATAAAAAAGAGAGGCGGGGGCTTTATCAATCAATCAATGGGCTTTATTGGAACATTTCCCCACCCCCTCAATACCCGATAGGACTAGAGAGAGAAAAAAGGCGGGCACTGTCATTAATATTAGCAATTAACATGGGTACACACAGCAACGGAGGAAAAAAATTGGGGAGGGTCTTGCAAACAGCTGGGAGGATATTTCCCATTCAGAATGGGGGGGGAGGGCTGAAAACAGCCCCCTCCCCAAGTTTCTTCCTCTCCTTCCCCCTTAATGCAGCAGCCTTGCAAAACTGCTCCCCTTTTGCAAATTCAGTTTGTCCACCTTCCGACCTTCCCGGGAGCCGATCTGTTTAGTGGCCAACTTATTTTAATCCCTCCAGGGCTCCTGCGCCGCAACGGAAGTTGATTAAAAACCCGGCACCGGAGGGGAATGAAGCGGAGATTAAACTCGGGGAGGGGAGGGGGTGGGGGCTGCAAAAAGCAAAATTTTTGAAGGCTTCTTTCAAGCGCTTCTCATCCCTATGCAATTTTGGGGGGTCTCCCTTCACATTTTCGGGAAGGAAATCCTTCCCCCCACCCCCCATGGCAGAGGAGCATTTTGCCGCATTCTGCACCTGGCCAAGGGGGAAATTTGGGGAGGAACGAAGGAAGGAAAGAAAGAAAAGGAGGAGGAAAACCAGAGCGACAGACGGGAGAGCTTTTTGAGAATAAGGCACGACAAGGTGGCTTCTTCCCCACCTGTTGGGGGAACCGGTGGGATTCCTAACCGCAGAGGACCGTAGCAGTGGGAATATTTCCATTCCCGGGGGGGGGGAAGATCTCTAGCGGGGGGAAAAAAATGGGATTTCCCCCAAGGATCAAATCAGGAGAAAAAAAAAAACTTGCATGAAATTAAATGGAAGGACAAACATCAGAGTATTATTTTTTTTTCCTGCTTTGGAAAGCGGCAGAAGCTAGGGTGAAAAAGCTGGGCTTGCTCTGCCCCCTGGTGGCGGGAAGCGGTACTGTCCCCATCTCAAATGACGATTGGATGCGAAGAACAAGAGGGACCCCCGTTAATCCCTTCCACCAATGGGGGGGGGAAGGAATCGAGACCTATCAAAAGGTGGAAATTTAATCTTCCTCTCAAGATACTTGCAGGGTGGTAAAAACAGGCGGCCCTATTGAGATGGAGGAAGATAGATAGTGAGACAGAGACAGAGAGAAGAAAAACCGGCACTGGATTATGGCAATTTCTGGAATGGAGTCTCCATTCCAGGAAGGAAACTGTACAGCAAAGTTTAATGCGATGGTTCCTTGCCTGGGGTCTCCTTTTTTTGGGAAGGATCTCCTCCTCTAACATCTTCACCCCTCTTTGGTTCTTCAGCCAAGAGCCCCCTCCCCAAAAGAGCTACAGGGGAGGAGAGAGAAAGAAAGAGAGAGAGAGAGAGACGGGGAAACCCAGCTGTTCCTAAAGTTTGGTCTGGATAAACTGGCGCAGCTTCTCCAGCTGGGCATCCAAGGACAGCTGGTCTCTGTCGTTGGTGACCACCCAATCGTAGGGGATGCCTCGGTCTAACCCGCACTCGGATTCCACGTCGTCAATTCCTGGGAAGCGGAGAGAGAGACGGGAGGGGGAAAAAAAGAAGAGATTTAACGTCAGATTCTTCGAGTCAAATTGAAAACCCTGGTGGCTTTCGCAAACGGACACATACACACAAGGCGACATATTCTAAATTAAATTTAGATTTGCTGGAGTTGAGATCGAATTTAAATTCGAATTTAAATTCGAATTTAATTTAAAAAAGAGCCCTGGTGGCGCAGCAGACTAAAGCACTGTTATTAACATCAGCTGCCTGCAATTACTGCAAGTTCGAATCTCACCAGGCTCAAGGTTGAACTCAGCCTTCCATCCTTTCTAAGGTGGGTAAAATGAGGACCCGGATTGTGGGGGCAATAAGCTGACTTTGTATAAATATACAAAAGGATGAAGGCTATTGCTTAACGCACTGTAAGCCGCCCTGAGTCTCCGGAGAAGGGCGGCATATAAATCAAATCAATAATAATAATAATAATAATAATAATAATAATAATAATAATAATAATCTGGATTTTTTTTTTTTATTTGATTTATATGCCGCCCTTCTCCGGAGACTCAGGGCGGCTTACAATGCGCTAAGCAATAGCCTTCATACTTCTGTATATTTATACAAAGTCAGCTTATTGCCCCCACAATCCGGGTCCTCAATTTACCCACCTTAGAAAGGATGGAAGGCTGAGTCAACCTTGAGCCCTGGCGAGATTCGAACCTGCAGTAATTGCAGGCAGCTGGTCTTAATAACCAGCTTAATAACAGGGTGCTTTAGACCACTGTACTACCAAGGCTCTTTAAATCTTTTAGATTTAATCTAATGGGTTGGACACTCACCTCCAAGGCAAAGCAGAATAAGCCTTTCTGAATCACACCCCCGCCCCCCCCCAATTTTCAGACCCCCCCTTTTTTTCCTCTCTTTTTGCTTTGCAAAACAGCAAAAACGAATTTGTGCTAACAGCGAATCGAAGGAATGGGACATACCAAAGCCGGAGCCTCCTAAGGATGGGCAGCGGTCTGGTCCGGATCCCCCGCGTCTGCGTACACCTTCTGGAGGTCTTGTCTGCTGAAGGCCGCTTCAGTGGGAGCGAAGGCATCCATCTTATAATACCGTATAAACAGCGAAGGAGAGGACCACGTCGCTGCTTGGCATATCAATGGAGGCTCGTGTGGCCCACGCCTTTGGAGTCAGACATCAGTGAGGCAGGCAAACAGCTGGAGCCTGTTCCCAGTGTGCGCATGTGCAGAGTTTCCAGACGAAGGGAACAGCTAAAGAAGAAGGGGCGACTCAGGAGTAAAGCCACAGGTGGACGGTGAATGGCTCCTCCCAGAGGGAATAAAAGAGGAGCGAAAGGGGAGGGGGGGGAGTTTGCAGGAGACAATTAGTTCATTCCTGCATTCTTGCCAAGCATTGTGGCGTCTGAAAGATATCGGCCTGGCCACTCGCCAAGCCTGATAAAGGTCGGTAATGGTGAAGTATCTTGAAAGACTGTGGGAGAAGAAAGTCATTGCTGGTAGGTAGTTCCCAGGTGGGATACTGGTGCGCTGTCGGAGGCTTTAAGTCAGTCGTCCTCTGAGGAAGCTGCGCAAAATAGGGTGCCGTGCGAGGGACTCCAGCTCCCCGCAAGGTAACACGGACAACAAGGCGGCCACTTGTCTGCGTATCGTATTGGGCGATACGCATTGTCTGGCCCGGCCTGTAGGAAGCCCAGAATTTGGGCCACCGATACTGGGAGGGGATCAAGAGAGACATGCACCTCCCACCGGCCAGCTGATTTTCAGGATGCGGGGGAGCAGGGAGCATGTGGGAGACACGGGTGCATGCAAAGGGGTTGCCCGTGCAGGCTAGGGCAGCGCACGGGGCAGTGGGCCTCCACCGCGGCCCGATTTTTGGTCCCAGGAGGCTGCAGGGATGCCTGCTAGGGCCAAAATGGGGCCGGGGGGGGAGAGCAGCGCCTTCCCACGGCCCGTTTTTGGTCCCAGGAGGCTGCAGAAAGGCCTGCTAGGCCCAAAATGGGACCGGTGGGGGGCGGGGGTGCAGCCTAAGCGGACAATCTGTGGTTGTTTCCTCCCATTGAGCCGCAAAGAGTGGCTTAGCCGGCCACCAATGGGAGGGTTGGATTTGCAGTTATCTGGAAGAGCGATTGTAGGGATGATTTCCGCCGCCTCCGAATTGCCCTTTGGACTGGAACTGCTGCCTGTTCTGCTGCCCTCTGTTGCCGGGCCTATTGGATTGGCGATTTTGATGCTGGTAGTAGGATCGCTGTGGTTGTGAGAAGTTGTTTGCGGTGTTGGCTGCTCTGAAGGGAGGATTCTGAGACCGCTGATTGGGGCGTCTGGGGACGGAGCGTAGGACTTTCTTGTTGTCGTGGGTCTCTATGAGCACGGGCTCTAAGATCTCTCCGAATAGGTTCTCCCCTTTGAAGGGGGCTGAAGCCAACTTCCACTTAGACCTCACGGTTGCCTGCCAGTAACGGAGCCACAGCAGCCGTCGGGCCGTCACGGAAGAGGCGAGGGACCTGGAAGCGAATCTGGCCGCGTTCAGCGTGGCATCGGCAGAGAATTCTGCCGCCATGATCAGGTTGTTGAGGTCCTTGTGAGCTTGGACGTCGGTGGCGGGGATTTTGGCTTGCATCTCTTTGAGCCAGAGCAAGGAAGTTCTGTTGAAGAAGGAAGCCGCCGTAGCCGCCTTAACCGCCCAAGCAGACGCATTATAGGCTTTGCGGAGATTCACCTCAGTTCTCCTGTCTTCTGGAGTCAAAGCTTCGTCCAGGTCATTGGTTATTATGTTGACGGAGACTAAGGCCGCCACGGGCTCGTCGATGGTCGGCATCTCTAAGGCCGCCGCAAGGTTCGGGGCCACGTTGTAGAACCGCTTGTCGTTCACGCTCGGGCCTGGATACGCCCCCGGTTGGGCCCATTGTCGGTAGACGGCATCCCGGAACAGTTTCGGGGTGGGGATCTCCTCGTTATCTGTGGTGCGCTCTGAGAACACCAGACTATTGGGGTCAGATAAGCCCGAGGCCGGATCTGATGCGGATGGATCCCCTCCTATCTGAGCCGTGGCCTTGGCTCTGTGGAGAAGCGTCTTAAACAAGGCAGGACGGAAGAGTCCTGTGTAGCCGAGGCTATCCATAGTCCCTCCTTTGTCCCCAGACAGCATCGACCCTTGAGGTTCCTCATCATCCGAGAGGGATTCTTGGCTGAACATGGAAGGGGCAGGGGAAAGGGCCCTGGGAGGAGCAGCTACGTCCCTGGGATGATTGGGTGCAGGAGGCTGGCCCTTCTGCGGAGCGTTTCCAGAGGCTGCCTGCTGGTTTCGTTGCATGCCTGCGGCGATGCCCTGAGCAATGGCCTTGGAGATGATTAATTTGATTTCTGGGGTAATTTCTGGATCCTCCGTCTCCTTTGGGCGAAGTCCCGCCACTGTAGGAGTGAAGGTAGCCTCTGGGGTAGTCTTTGCCCTCTTAGGAGCCGGCTCCTCCCAAAGACCTTGCGTCGAAACCGAAGGAAGGGCCGAAAACTCATCCTGTTCTAGCATTGGAAGCTGCGGGTGAGAAAGCTGCTCCCTGGCGCCATTTGGTGACCGCATCGGGCCAGCCATCGGACGAACCTCCTTTTTTAGAGGTTGTAACGGCTGGTGGGGCTGAGAAGCCTGGGAATGTTTAGGTTCGTCCACCAGGGGGATCTCTTGCCTGCTTTGCTCCATTTCCCTTTCTTCTCCCCCTAAGGCCTTTTGGTCTTCCTCCTCCTTCTCCTCCTCCTTGGCTTTAAGGGCCTTTTTGGAGGCGAGAAGGGCCTGCGCTCTGATTCTGGCGGCCGCCCTTGTTTTCACCGTTTTGGGGGTGACGGAGCGTTTCTTGGGCCCCCGGGGCTTCGGGGCTGGTGGATTCGGTCCTTCCCCACTCACGGTTTCCTCCTGGTTGTCTCCTGCCTCGGAAGGCTCCATTGTCCCGGGGTTTGGGTCCTTCGGAGAGGCGGATGGCTCTGGATTGGAGATGCTTGGATGGCCGCAAAAAAAGGAGTCTTCCCTGGAGGCTCCCAGGCCTGTGACTCCAGTCCCCGTCCGCAGGCCTGCGGGAAGTTCAGAGGGACCCCCTCAGCTTTGCTTCTCCTGTAGAATCGGGGGGATTTTTTTCCCTTCTTCTTAATCTCCTTCTGGAATTGGAAAGATGGGAGTGGGAGAAAATGCGTCTGCTGAGCTGAAGACTTGAGTGGGAAAATGGAGAAGTCTGACCCAATGGAGAGGCGTGGCTACAAAGGCTTGATTGACTCAGCCCAAGGAGCAGGAAGTTAACCCCTTCCTTCCCTCGGGTTCTCTCTCTCTCTCTCTGCACACTCGGAAGAGAGCCTCTCTAGCCAGTAGCAGTCTACCTCCCCGATGCCCCCCAAAAACTGGAAGCTGGGAGCCAATACTTTTCTTTTCTGCCCTGTTTAGTTTGGAAAGAAGCAGGAGAGAGCTTCCAGAGGAAGGAGTAGTTTACCTCCCCAATTCTACCCACAAGAGCTCCCAGTGTTTTTGATCGCCCCCCCCCACCCCAGTTAAGGCATTGAATCCACGCCCCCCCCCCCACACACACAACCAGCAACTGGCATATCTACAGATTACAGCTAAAAAGAACTTGAATTCTAAATGGAATTTTAAGATTTGCCGGAGCTGAGATCGAATCAAGATCGAATTTAATCTGGATTTAATCTAATGGGTTGGACATCCATCTCCAGGGCAAAGCAGAATAAGCCTTTCTGAATCACACACACACACACACACACACACCCCAATTTTCATTCCACCCAAAAAACCCCAATAACAGAAAATACAATCAGTTTTAAATTAAATGACCTATTTAATAAGGGGGTCGTGCTCAAATTAATCCAGAATCTACCCCAAAAACCCCAGATACTTTTTTTTAAAAAAAAGGCACAATAAATCAATTTTAAATCTGGCCAGATCAGGGGGTTGGACTAGATGACCTCCCAGGACCCTTCCCACTCTATTATTCTCTTTATTCTGCTATTCTTTTTTCCTTCCTTCCTTCCTTCCTTCCTTTCCTTCCTTCTTCTTCCTTCCTTTTCTTTCCTTTTGTCCTTTTCCTTCCTTCATCCTTTCCTTCCTTCCTTCCTTTCCCTTCCTTCCCTTCCTTCCTTCCTCCCTTCCCTTCCTTCCTTCCTTTCCCTTCCTTCCTTTCTTTCCTTCCTTTCCCTTCCTTCCTTTCATTCCTTCCTTTTCCTTCCTTCCTTTCCTTCCTTCTTTTCCATCCTCCCTTTCTCCCTCCCTTCCTTCCTCCCTTCCCCTTCCCCCTATTATCTTCCTTTCTCCTTCCTTCCCTTCCTTCCTTTCTTTCCTTCCTTTCCTTCCTCTCCATCCACCTATTTATCTATCTAGTCTCCTTCCTTCCTTCCTTTCCTTCCTTCCTTTCCTTCCCTTCCTTCCTTTCTTTCCTTCCTTCTTTCCTTTCCTTCCTTCTTTCCTTCTCTATCAGTGGAGGTTTTTTAAGAAGCCTTTTTTTTAAGAGAGACTGGACAGCCCTTGGTCTGAAACGGTCCAGGGGGTTGGACTAGATGACCTCCCGGGCCCCTCCCAACCCTTGTCCTCCTCTTCTCTTCCTCCGGAGCGCGCCGAGAGAGGGAAGGCCAAGGCAAGGAAGGGGTTAACTCCGCCTTCCTGCTCTCCGGGGCTGAGTCACTCAAAGCCTCGTGGCCCCGCCCCCTCGGCTCCCCTTCTCCATTTTCCCACTGAGTCTCCAGCGCGGCAGGCGCGTTTCCTGCGCTCCCATCATCCCAGCGCCAGGAGGAAAGGAAAAAAAAAAAGCCCCCAATTCCTGCAGGAGAAGCCCAGCGGGGGCAGGCCGCCCTTCTGCGGCTCCTAGAGCCCAGGCCTCGCTTGCCCTTCCTGCAGGCCTGCGGAGGGGCCTGGAGTCACTGCCCGGGGAGGCCCCGTGCAGACTCTCGTGGGCGCCGCCAATCCAGAGCCATCCGCCTCTCCGAGGGACCCGGAGCCCGGGACAATGGAGCCTCCCGAGGCAGCAGACGGCCACGAGGAAACCGTGAGTGGGGAAGGACTGAACCCGCCAGCCCCGAAGCCCCGGGGGCCCAAGAAAGGCCCCGCCACCCCCAAAACGGTGACCACGAGGGCCGCGGCCAGGATCAGGGCAAAGGCCCTCCCCTCCTCCAGAAAGGCCCCTAAGGCAAAGGAGGAGGAGGAGGAGGAGGAGCAAAAGGCCTTGGGTGGGGAAGAAGAAGCGGCTAAGGCCGAAGGGGGGGAGGGGGAGCAAGGCGGGCAAGAGAGCCCCCTGGTGGACGAACCTAAACATTCCCAGGCTTCTCAGCCCCAGCCCTTGCAACCTCTAACAAAGGAGGTTGGTCAGACGGCTAGCCCGGTGCAGTCACCGGATGGGGCCGGAGAGCAACTTTCTGACCCGACGCTTCCAATGATAGAACAGGATGAGCTTTCGTCCCTCCCTTCGGTGTCAAATCTCCCACCGGAAACTCCTTGGGAGGAGCCGGCTGCTAAAAGGGCAAAGATTACCCCAGAGGCTACCTCCACTCCTGCAGTGGCGGGACTTCGCCCAAAGGAGACGCAGGAGCCCGAAAAGTCCCTCCCAAAGGAGACGCAGCACCCACAAATTACCCCGCGAATGAGACTAATGATTTCGGAGGCCATTGCTCGGGGCATTGCCGCAGGCATGCAACAAAACCAGCAGGCGGCCTCTGACCACACTCCACACGAGGGCCAGCCTCCTGCACCCGATAATCCCAGGGACGTAGCTGCTCTTCCCAGGCCCCTTTCCCCTGCCCCTTCCATACACAGCCAAGAATCCCTCTTGGACGATGAGGAACCTCAAGGGTCGATGGTGTCTGAGGACAAAGGAGGGACTACGGATACCCTGGCCTTCACAGGGCTCTTCAACCCTGCCTTGTTTAAGACGCTTCTCCACAGAGCCAAGGCCACGGCTCGGATAGAGGATTCGTCCGCATCAGATCCGGCCTCGGGTTTATCTGACCCCAATAGTCTGGTGTTCTCGGAGCCCACCATAGATAACGAGGAGATCCCCTCCCCGAAACTGTTCCTGGATGTCATCCAGCAACAATGGGACCAACCAGGGAGGTATCCGGGCCAGAGCATGACTGACAAGCAGTTCTACAATGTGGCCCCGAACCTCACGGCGGCCTTAGAAATGCCAACCATCGACAAGCCCGTGGCGGCCTTAGCCTGCGCCGACATAATAACCAATAACCTGGATGAAGCTTTGAATGCAGAAGACAGGAGAGCTGAGGTATCGCTCCGCAAAGCCTATAATTCGGCTGCTTGGGCGATTAAGGCGGCTACGGCGGCTTCCTTCTTCAACAGAACTTCCGTGCTCTGGCTCAAAGAGATGCAAGCCAGAATCCCAGCCACCGACCTCCAAGCTCACCAAGCCCTCAACAACCTGGTAATGGCAGCAGAATACTCTGCCGATGCCACACTGAACTCGGCCAAGTTCGCTTCCATCTTCCATCTTCTCTTCTGTGACCGCCCGACGGCTGCTGTGGCTCCGTTATTGGCAGGCAACCGTAAAGTTCAAGTGGAAGTTGGCCACAGCCCCCTTCAAAGGGGGCAACCTATTCGGAGAGGCCTTAGAGCCTGTGCTCATAGAGACGGAAGACAAAAAGAAGGTCCTACGCTCTATGTGCAGACGCCCCGACCGGCGGTCTAAAAATACTTTCTCCAGAGCAGCCAACACTGCACAGGGCTTCTCACAACCACAGGGGGCATACTTCCAGCCTCAGGATCGCCAATCCAATAGGCGGTCTCAAAATCCTTCCTTCACAGCAGCGGACACCGCACAGGACTTCTCACAACCACAGGGGGCATACTTCCAGCCTCGGGATCGCCAATCCAATAGGTGGTCTCAAAATCCTTCCTTCACAGCAGCGGACACCGCAGACGACTTCTCACAACCACAGGGGGCATACTTCCAGCCTCAGGATCGCCAATCCAATAGGTGGTCTCAAAATCCTTCCTTCACAGCAGCGGACACCGCAGACGACTTCTCACAACCACAGGGGGCATACTTCCAGCCTCAGGATCACCAATCCAATAGGTGGTCTCAAAATCCTTCCTTCACAGCAGTGGACACCGCAGACGACTTCTCACAACCACAGGGGGCATACTTCCAGCATCAGGATCGCCAATCTGATAGGCCCGGCAACAGAGGGAATAACAGGCAGCAGTTCCAGTCCAAACAGTCATTTCAAGGCAAAGGAAATCAGCCGCCTAAGTCTGTTCATGACTCAGTGGGAGGAAACGACCGCAGATCCAACGTTGCGGACACCGACGGTCCTGAACACCGTCCGACTAGGCGTCGCTCTCGATTTTCTCCCGAGACCCCCAAGGTTGATGATACACCTGTTGGACATTCAAGTGATTCTCGACCTACAAAGACTCAACAAGCATCTAGTAAGCAAGACCATCAAACTGCAGCCCCTCCAGTCCATACTGGAGAGCATCCAGGAGGGCGACATCCTGATGTCAATAGGTCTAACAGAAGTATACCTACACCTCCCTATGTTGCCGGCTCATCAGCGATTCCTATGGTTTTGGTACACGAACCAGGGTTACCAGTACAGGACCCTCCCGTTCAGCCTGTTTTCAGCAACCAGAACATTCGCTCAGATCCTAGCAATTCTCTTGGCTCACCTCAGGACTATCCCTATTCGCGTCCAACGCTACCTGAGCGACATATTGATCCAAACCACCCACCTCCGGCCAACAGAAGACCTCCGCTTCACATTCCGGAACCTGCAGTAGCACGGATTCTCACTCAACTACGACAAGACCTAATTCTCGCCTACCGACAGAGTATTTCACCTAGGAGCACAAATAGACAGGACAGCAGGCACAGTCTCCCTGCCCCAGGACCGCCAGGGCAGCATCAGAACTCTGGCGAACCAGATCCGAGGAGGCCTCCTCTCACAAATGTTAGGCAAGGTGGTGTCGTCTATCGCCATCCTTCCCTGGACACGTCTGCATACCAGGGCCGTGCAGTGGCTCCTCCTGCCTTACCAGAAATGTGGCCGGAGCGATATAACTACCGGAGTTCGGATCCCATCAGAAGACCTCCAGTGATGGATGTCAGCGGCCATAACCAGGGGAGGTACGTTCAAAAAACCGAACCGGCTCGCTATGAATACGGACACCAGTCTGTTCGGCCACGGAGCCCACAGGGAGATCCAGATGACACATGGCCAGTGGTCACAGGAGGACGTACAAAACAACAGCAGCCGGCACCACGTTCTTCTCCTGAGAGACGACGTAGCCAGCAAGACTCCTATCAAAGGCCAAGAGAGCAGCCACCCCAGGACCCCCGGGAGAGAAGGCGGTCAGAGGGCAGAACGGGATCTTCTACCCCTGCGCGCAGAAGATAACACAGGAACATCCAATGTACAGGCGGACCCATTTTGGGCACCGCACCCTCCCCCCCCACCCCCTGTGCCCCATTTTGGGCCTACAGGCCTCCCTGCAGCCTCCTGGGACCAAAAACGGGCCGTGGGGAGGCGCTGCACCCCCACCTCACATATCCCGTTTTGGGCCTACAGGCCTCACTGCAGCCTCCTGGGACCAAAAATGGGCCATGAGGGGGCGCTGCACCCTCACCCCACATACCCTGTTTTGGGCCTACAGGCCTCCCTGCAGTCTCCTCGGACCGAAAACGGGCCATGAGGGGGCGCTGCACCCCCACCTCACATACCCTGTTTTGGGCCTACAGGCCTCCCTGCAGCCTCCTGGGACCAAAAACGGGCCATGAGGGGGCGCTGCACCCCCACCTCACATACCCAGTTTTGGGCCTACAGGCCTCCCTGCAGCCTCCTGGGACCAAACATGGGCAGTGTGCGGTTGGGGGAGGGGCTAGCAGGCCGCCTTGTTGTCTGTGTTATCGTGCGTCCCTCGCACGACACCCAATTGTGCGCAGCTTTTATCAGAGGCACGACTAACTTAAAAGCCTCCAACGGCGCACCGGTATCCCACCTGGGAACTACCTTTCTTTTCCCACAGTTTTTCTTCTCCCACAGTTTTTCTTCTCCCACAGTCTTTTCTTCTCCCACAGTCTTTCAAGATAGTTCAGAATTCCCGACCTTTATCAGGCTTGGCGAGTAGCCAGGCCGATATTTTTCCAGACCCCCACAATGCTTGGCAAGAACGCAGGAATGAACTAATTGTCTCCTGCAAGCTCCATTCCCCTTTTGCTCCTCTTTTATTCCCTCTGGGAGAGGCCATTCATCGTCCACCTGTGGCTTTACTCCTGAGTTGACCCTTGTTGTTTAGCTGTTCCCTTCATCTGGCAACTCTGCGCAAGCACGCGCACACTAGGAACAGGCTCCAGCTCTTTGCCTGCCTCACTGATGTCTGACTCCAAAGGCAGCTGAAAACTGTCAGACGGCTCTGGCCGCCTCTCTGCCTCCGACACAGAGCCCTCGTCCGAGCCTTCTCCAGACTCTAGGACTGGCCCAGGTTCTTCCCCGAATCTGCTGCCAGATCCGCTAGTGGGCCGCATCACATCCATCGCCAAATCGTATGAACTTTGGGCTCTTCCATTGCCTCGGCGAGTGACAGCCAACTCCACGAGAAGCAGTCCTCCATCGAGATTGCAGAGGTGGATGCCTTCGGTTCCGGTGAAGCGGCTTTCGGCAGACGAGGTGAGTGTCCAACCCGTTAGATTAAATTAAAATCCAGATTAAATTCGATCTCGACTCCGGCAGATCTAAATTTAATTTAGAATCCAGTTCTTTTTAGCTGAAATCTGTAGATATGTCAGTTGAGGGGTGGAGGTGGTTCAATGCCTTAACTGGGCGGGGGAAGACAAAAAAAAACCTGGAGCCCTTGTGGATATAATTGGGGTGGTAAACTACTCCTGCCTCTGGAAGCTTCGTCACTTTCCTAGCTAAACGTCAGAAAACACACACACATCCATGGGCAATCGGACAGAACAGCTCCCAACTTCCAGCATCTTTCCAGAGTTTGAGGATTGTTTGGCCTCTGTTTTTGGGCATTGGGAGGTAAGACTGCTGCTGGCTAGGGAGGCTCTATTCTGAATCGGTTGACTTCTGATTTCCCTTTTCTTGTCTTTTTGCTGGCAGGTTGGAGTTGGATGTTTGCACCATTCTCCGCTTATCCGGGCCTCTGAAAGAGCAGTACGCAAAGGTAATTTTGATTTAAAACTGATTTATTTTGCCTTTTTTAAAAACCATCTGGATGGTAGATGGATTAATGGATGTAGATTCTGGATTAATTTGAGCACGACACCCTTATTAAATAGGTAATTTAATTTAAAACTGATTGTGTTTTTTGTTATCTGGGTTTTTGTGGGGGCTGGAATCTGATTTTATTCAAGCAGAAACATTGAATCAATAGGTAAATTTAGTTTAAAATGTTTTTCTGTTGTTTGATTTTTTGGAGGGTTTTTTTGAATGAATGTGAATTTATTTGAGTGCAAACATTTGAACTTTTTTTTTTTTTACAAAACCTATATATATATTCTTGGTGTACTTAAAAATAATAAAATTAAAGGGACATTTATGCTCCCTGGAATGGAGCGATTTGTCTGTTCTCACTTTAAGAGTTTTCATGTGGCGGTGAGTTCCGCTGGTGAATAAGGACCTTTTTTGGAATTTTAGGGAGCTGAATTTGGAGAATTGCAGAGGAAATGTTGAGGGGTTTTTTTTGCACGCAGGAACATGGCCTGGATTTCCAGCGGCTTTTAGACGGCACCGATTACAAGGAACTTTATCGGGAAGACATGATCCATTGGGAAGAGCGACCGCCAGAGCGATCCCGGTTTCTTTTGCCGCATTGTGGTGGAAGGCGTGACGCAACCCATCTGGGTAAGGCCAGGGGGAATAGACAGGTAGACCCCGACTTACGGCCACCATTGAGCCCAGAGTCACTAAGCAAGGCAGTTTTTAAGCGAGTTTAGCCCCATTCTACCACCTTTCCTGCGACCGTTGTTAAACGAATCAGGGCGAACTGTTAAGCTAGTCGTTTCAGGGAGTCCATCTTCCCTGTTGACTTGGCTTGTCAGAAGGTCGCAAAACAGGGATCGTGTAACCCCCCCCGGGGGGGGACACACTATGATCGTCGTAAATACGAGTCAGTTGCCAAACGTCTTGAATTTTGATCGTGTGGGGTGCAACAGGTGTTCTGCGACGGTCATAAGTGTGAAAAAACCCATCCTAAGTCCCTTTTTTTTTTCAGCTCGAGAACTTCAAACGGTCACTCAGCGAATCGTCATAAGTCAGGGACTGCCCGTAGTTGTCTTCTGAACCAACTCCCATCTTGGGTCTTTGGCGGGGCGGACGGAGCTGGTCTGTTTAACAACGGGGGATGGCCAGAATTCGAACTCGAGTCCCCAAAGGTTCATTATCTTTTTCTTCTCTTCTTTCTTGCCAACGCAGATCGTGAGCGACTCCCGGCGGTCGTCGGACGTGGAATGGTTCCGTGATGTGTACGGGAAGCGGGTTCACAAATCGTGCGGGGGATCGCCACGAAGGAAACCCGGAGAAGTCTTCAGCCTGGACTCCCCTCCCCACATTCTGAATATCCTCCCAGCTGTTTGCAAGACCCTCCCCAATTTCCTGCCTGTTTTGCTGTGTATACCGTGTTAATTGCTAATATTAATCAGAATGCCCGCCTTCTCTCTCTCTCTTTCGTCCTATCGGGTAGGGAGAGGGGTGGGGAAATGTTCCAATAAAGCCCATTGATTAGTTAACGCCCCCGCCTCTCTTTTTTATTGCCGCCTCTTCGGTCCAATCCAGATGATTATATGCAAAGCAAGGCAGCCACTAAAGGAAGGTGGAAACTAAGATTGTGTGAAGGCGTTTGCTAGCTACGGATCCTATCCACCAAATGAGGGGGAGCAATTAACAGGAGGGGGGGTCTCTATCTTCTGGAAACCCCCCTCCCGCCTCTTTCCAGTTTCGGCCTTTGCTGATCACAAGGATTTCTTGTGAAGGCAGCTATGTTATAAATACAGGTCCTCGAGTTACGACGGTCCATTTAGTGACCGAAGTTGCAACGGCGCTGAAAGAAGTGACCGTTTTTCACACTTACGACCTTCGTAGCATTCCCCCCACGATCGCGTGATCAAAATTCAAGACGCTTGGCCATCGTTTCGTACTTACGACCGTTGGCGTGTCCCTGGGTTACGTAATCCCCCTTTTGCGACCTTCGGACAAGCGAAGCCAGTGGGGGAGCTGGATTCCCTTAAGAAGCAGGTTACTCACCTCCACTGCCGTGATTTCACTTAGCGACGGTGGCAAGAAAAGCCATAAAGTGGGACAAGAAATTCGCTGAACAAATGTCTCGCTTCACAACATATTTTGGAGTCAATTGTGGGGATGTTGCTAAGGTTGGGTCAGGCAATGTCTGCAAGAAATCAAGCTCGAGCCCCAAGGAACCCCACAGTCTTCCTCCTCTTCCGCCTTTTCTCCACAAACCCCCTCCCTTTTTAGCACTGATGATGTTACCTAGTTGGGTCATGAGACGTCTGCAAGAAAACAAGCAAGCTCAGGGAGCACCAAAGATCCAACAATCCTCTCTGGAGTCCCTTCTGCCTTCTAGCACTGATAGTGTTATCTAGTTGGGTCATGAGACGTCTGCAGGAAAAAAAGCAAGCTCAGGGAGCACCAAGGACCCCACAGTTCTCCTTCCGCTCTTCCTCCTCTCTGCAGACCCCACCGTAATATCAGAATAAGGGAATAACACGAGTTGGAAGGGACTTTGGAGGTCATCTAGTCCAACCCCCTAATCTGGCAGGATGCACTATCCCATTTCAGACAAATGGCTGTCCCAGTCTCTTAAAAACAAACCCAGTGATGATGGAGGAGGGAAGGGAAGGGAAGGAAGAAAGGATGGATGGATGGATAGAGGAAAGGAAGGAAGGATGATGGAAGGAAGGAAGGATGGATGGATGGAAGGAAGGAAGGAATGAAAGACGGAAGGAAGGATGAATGGAAGGAAAGAAGGATGGATGGAAGGAAGGAAGAAAAGGATGGAAGGAAGGATGAATGGAAGGAATGGATGGATGGATGGAAGAAAGGAATGGATGGAAGGAAGGAAGAAAAGGAAGGAAGGATGGATGGAAGAAAGAATGGATGGAAGGAAGAAAAGGAAGAAAAGGATGAAGGAAGGATGGATGGAAGAAAAGGATGGAAGGAAGAATGGAAGGATGAAAGGAAGGAAGAAAAGGATGAATGGAAGGATGGAAGGATGGAAGAAAGGAATGGATGGAAGAAAAGGATGGAAGAAAGGAATGGATGGAAGAGGAAGGAAGGAAGAAAGAAAGGATGGATGGATGGAATGAAGGAAGAAAAGGATGGAAGGAAGGAAGGATGAATGGAAGGATGGATGGATGGATGGATGGAAGGAAGAAAAGAAGGATGGAAGGATGAAGGAAGGAAAGTGTCTGCAACCCCCTCCCCAGCAACCCCCCCCCCGTCATCTTCGGAAAGAGGTCTGGGGAAGAGGAGTGCCAAACCCACCGATATTCACCTCCCCTCCCCTCCCCAGGCAACCAGACCCCCCTTATCCAAGCGTGGCTTGCTCCGGGGTCGCTCTTTGGCGAGCCCACCGCCCCCCTCTTGCCGTCGGGCGCCCTGGACGCCCAGAGTCGCCCCGGTGGAGCCTCTCTTCCAGCAGGTCCCCCCGGGGAAGCTCCTTGCACGAACTCCGGGCGATCTCGGGGAAGGGGCTGCCGTGGCGAGAAGCCGGGCGGAGGGCGGCCACGGGAGCCGCGGTGGGTGCCAGGCTCGCCCCCTCCTCTCCATCCTCGTCCTCCAGCCCTTCTTACATCTGGAAGGCATCTAACATCTGGATAGAGCTGGGGGGGGGCTCCCCTCCTTTTTTTCAAACCCTCCTCCTACTCACCAGCAGTTGACGACTCCAACTCCCATCAGCCCCACCCGGGAGTGGCTGGGCTGCAGGTGGGCGCGAAACAACAGGTGATGCCGCTTAGCCGGGCTTGGAGAAGGCTCTCCCGGTTGGATGTCTCTTGAAGCTGGGGAGGGGGAGCCCTTGCCCCCCCCCACTCCCTCCCTCCCTCCCAATCCATCCTCCTTACATCTGGAAAGCAGACGCCCTAACATCTGGAGAGAGCTGATCTCGCCCAGCTGGGGGGGGGGCTCACCCTTTTTTTAAAAAAAAACCCTCTCCCAGCAGCTGAGGACTCCAGCTCCCATCAGCCTCCAGCTGGGAGGATCCCCTTACTTAGGGCCAGGGGAGGTTCTGGTGGGTGGGGGGGAGAGAGCAGGGAAACCCCCGTTTTAAAATAATAGCGATTTTTAAAAAAAAAATCCCTTTACTTCCAGGTGGATGCTTCTGTCTCCGCCCGAAATCCTCAAAAGCGCCTTCAGCTGCACCTGTTGCACAGCTGCCTGTTGAATGGCCACTCTGGGTCTGCTGGGGCTATTTGAGGGACTACCCCCCAAAAAAAAACAGGGTCCCCAAAGAAGCCCCAGCATCCAGGGGCCCGAAGAAGCTGAATTAATTGCCCCCAAGAGGAGGGAGTTTTGGAATGGAGTCCCTTTTAAGAGGGCAGTGTGGGCTGGCTGGCATTTCTTTATTATTATTATTATTATTATTATTATTATTATTATTATTATTATTATTATTAGTTAATCTTTAGTGAGATTCACAGCCTTTGAGGCCGGTTAATAGCTCAGCAGCTCGAGTCCTAACCAAGGACCTAGGAACTGTTAAGGTTTACTGTTAATATTATTATTATTGTTTTTGTTGTTGTTTTGTTGTTATTTTATTTCTCATAAATACATTTACATGTACAGTCATTTTCATCATTTTTCATTCATCTTTTCTTTTAACTTTCATTTTTAATGTTCACTTTTTCGGGACTGCTCATTTCTATGACTTGGCCTGAGGTTGGGGGACATGGGAACCAATCCGGAAGGACTTAAGGACACCGAACAAAAGTGCAGATTGACTGACGGCTCCCCTGAACGTCGTCAAAGCCTTAAAATATGATGTGCTGTTCCCAGCACTGATGATGTTACCTAGTTCGGTCATGAGACGTCGGCCAGAAAACCAGAGAGCACCAAGGACCCCACCCTCCTCCTCCTCCCCCTCCTTTTCCTCTCACCTCATTCCCTTCCAACACTGATGATGTTAGCCAGTTGGGTAATAAGATGTCGGCCAAAAAGACCTCTAGGCTTAGAAAGCATCAAACACACACACTTTCTCCTCCCTTTCTCCTGCACTCTGCAAACCTCCTTACCTTCCAGCACTGATGATGTTACTTAATTGGGTCATAAGACGTCTGCAACAAAACCAAGGAGGAGCACCGAGGAGCTTGGTAGGTTTACTTGCAGACGTTTCATGACCCAACTAAGTAACATCATCAGTGCTGGAAGGTAAGGCTAGCAAACACCTTCACACAATCTTAGTTTCCACCCTCCTTTACCGACTGTCCTGCTTGCATGAAATCAACCGGATTGGACCCCAGCAGAGGCAATAAAAAAGAGAGGCGGGGCTTTAACCAATGAATGGGCTTTATTGGAACATTTCCCCACCCCCTCAATACCCGATAGGACTAGGTAAGAGAAAAAAGGCGGGCATTGTCATTAATATTAGCAATTAATACTGGTATACACAGCAAGAGGAAAAAAATTGGGGAGGGTCTTGCAAACAGTTGGGAGGATATTTCCCATTCAGAATGAGGGGAGGGGAGTCCAGGCTGAAAACAGCCCCCTCCCCAAATTTCTTCCCTCTCCCCAACTTCCCCCTTATGCAGCAGCCTTGCAAAACTGCTCCCCTTTTGCAAATTCAGTTTGTCCACCTTCCGACTTTCCCGGGAGCCGATCTGTTTAGTGGCCAACTTATTTTAATCCCTCCAGGGCTCCTGCGCCACAGTTTTAAAAAAAAAACCGGCACCGGAGCAGAATGAAGCGGGGATTAAACTTGGGGAGGGGGGCTGCAAAAAGTAAAATTTTTGAAGACTTCTTTCAAACGTTTCTCATCCCAATTCAATTTTGGGGGGTCTCCCTCCACGATTTTGGGAACGAAATCCTTCCTTCCATGACAGAGGAGCATTTTGCCGTATTCTGCACCTGTCCAAGGGGGAATTTGGGGAGGAACGAAGGAACGAAGCAAAGAGAAAGAAAAAATAGAGGAAGAACGGAGAACTGTTCAAAAGGAAGGCGAGACAACAATGTGGCTTCTTCCCTGCCTGTTCGGGGAGCCAGTGGGATTCCTAACTGCAGAGGACCGTAGCATTGGGAATATTTCCATTCCCACTGGGAACTCTCGAGTGGGGGGGGGGGAAAAACGGGAATTTCCCCACAGATCAAATCAGGAGAAAAAAACTTGCATGGAATTAAACCTAAATGGAAGGACAAACATATTCACACACACACACACACCCCGCTTTGGAGAAGGCTGGGCTTGCACTGTCCCTTGGTGGCGACCAAAAGGGGCTGTGAGGGAAGGGGGTGCAGCGCCCCCCCGCACACAGCCCCTTTTTAGTCCCAAGAGGCTACAGGGAAGCCTCCTAGGCCCAAAATGGGGCTGTGAGGGGGGATGCAGAGCCCCGCCCCCACAGCCTTTCTTTGTTCCAGGAGGCTGCAGGGAGGCCTGCTAGGCCCAAAAGGGGCTGTGAGGGAAGGGGGTGCAGTGCCCCCCCCACAGCCCCTTTTTAGTCCCAAGAGGCTGCAGGGAGGCCTGCTAGGCCCAAAAGGGGCTGTAGGGGAGGGGCTGCAGTGCCCCCCCACACAGCCCCTTTTTAGTCCCAAGAGGCTACAGGGACCTCCTAGGCCCAAAATGGGGCTGTGAGGGGGGATGCAGAGCCCCGCCCCACAGCCTTTTTGTTGTTCCAGGAGGCTGCAGGGAGGCCTGCTAGGCCCAAAGGGGCTGTGAGGGAAGGGGGTGCAGTGCCCCCCCACAGCCCTTTTTTAGTCCCAAGAGGCTGCAGGGAGGCCTGCTAGGCCCAAAAGGGGCTGTAGGGGAGGGGCTGCAGTGCCCCCCCACACAGCCCCTTTTTAGTCCCAAGAGGCTACAGGGAAGCCTGCTAGGCCCAAAAGGGGCTGTGAGGAGGGGCTGCAGTGCCCCCCCCCACAGCTTTTCTTTGTTCCAGGAGGCTGCAGGGAGGCCTCCTAGGACACAAAACGGGGCTGTGAGGGGCGGTTCAGTGCCCCCCACGGCCCATTTTGGTCCCAGGAGGCTGCAGGGAGGCCTGCTAGCCCAAAAGGGGCTGTGGGGGAAGGGCGTGCAGCACCCCTCCCCACAGCCTGTTTTGGTCCTAGGAGGATAGAGGGAGGCCTCATAGGCCCAAAAGGGGCTGTGAGGGGGGGCATGGAGCGCCCCCCCACGGCCATTTTTAGTCCAGAGGCTACAGGGAAGCCCTGCTAGGCCCAAAAGGGGCTGTGAGGGAAGGGAGTGCAGTGTCCCCCCCCCCCCACAGCCCTTTTTTGGTCCCAGGAGGCTGCAGGGAGGCCTGCTCTCCAGTATGCACTGGAAGGACATGCATTTTGAATCTCTTGTATGCTTGTTGAGTCTTTTTAGGTTGAGAATCTATTGAAAGGTGGCTTGAATGTCCGACAGGTGTAGGACTGCAGCTTCCGTGAGGGTCCTTCTTGTCCTGGGGCAGCAAATCAAGAACCTCAAATCAAGAAAATCGAGAGCAAAGCCTAGTCGGACGGTGTTAAGGACTCATGCATCTGCGGTCGTTTCCTCCCATTGAGCCGCAAAGAGGCTTAGCCGGCCACCAATGGGAGGGTTGGATTTGCAGTTATCTGGAGGAGCGATTGTAGGGATGATTTCCGCCGCCTCCAAATTGCCCTTTGGACTGGAACTGCTGCCTGTTCTGCTGCCCTCTGTTGCCGGGCCTATTGGATTGGCGATCCTGAGGCTGGAAGTATGCTCTTTGTGGTTGTGAGAAGTCGTTTCCAGTGTCGGCTGCTCTGAAGGGAGGATTCTGAGACCGCTGGTTGGGGCGTCTGGACATAGAGCGTAGGACTTTCTTGTTGTCATGGGTCTCTATGAGCACAGGCTCTAAGGCCTCTCCGAATAGGTTCTCCCCTTTGAAGGGGGCCGAGGCCAACTTCCACTTGAACTTCATGCTTGCCTGCCAGTAACGGAGCCACAGCAGCCGTCGGGCCGTCACGGAAGAGGCGATGGCCCTGGAAGCGAACTTGGCCGAGTTCAGTGTGGCATCGGCAGAATATTCTGCCGCCATGATCAGGTTGTTGAGGTCCTTGTGAGCTTGGACGTCGGTGGCTGGGATTCTGGCTTGCAGCTCTTTGAGCCAGAGCACGGAAGTTCTGTTGAAGAAGGAAGCAGCCGTAGCCGATTTAACCCCCCAGGCAGCCGCGTGATAGGCTTTGCGGAGCGATATCTCAGCTTTCCTGTCTTCTGGATTCAAACCTTCGTCCGGGTCATTGGTTATCATGTTGACGCAGGCTAAGGCTGCCACGGGCTCGTCGATGGTTGGTATTTCTAAGGCCGCCGCGAGGGTCGGGGCCACGTTGTAGAACCGCTTGTCAGTCACGTTTGGGCCTGGATATGCCCCTGGTTGGGCCCATTGTCGCTGGACGGCATCCAGGAACAATTTTGGGGAGGGGATCTCCTCGTTATCTGTGGTGGGCTCTGAGAATACCAGACTATTGGGGTCAGATAAGCCTGAGGCCGGATCTGATACAGATGGATCCCCTCCTATCCGAGCCGTGGCCTTGGCTCTGTGGAGAAGCGTCTTAAACAAGGCAGGACGGAAGAGTCCTGTGAAGCCCAGGGTATCCGTAGTCCCTCCTTTGTCCTCAGACAGCATCGACCCTTGATGTTCCTCATCATCCGAGAGGGATTCTTGGCTGAACATGGAAGAGGCAGGGGAAAGGGCCCTGGGAGGAGCAGCTACGTCCTTGGGATTATTGGGTGCAGAAGACTGCCCCTGCTGTGGAGTGTTTCCAGAGGCTGCCTGCTGGTTTCGTTGCATGCCTGCAGCAATGCCCTGAGCAATGGCCTCTGCGATTATTAGTCTGATTTCTGGAGAAATTTCTGGCTCCTTTGGGCAGGACTTTTCTGTCTGCTGTCTCTCCCTTGGGCGGAGTCCCGCAGCTGTAGGAGTGAAGGTAGCCTCTGGGGCAGTCTTTGTCCTCTTAGGAGCCGGCTCCTCCCAAAGACTTTCCGGTGGGAGATTTGAAACCGAAGGGATTGGACGCTGTGGCTCTCTGGCGCCATCTGGTGACCGCATCGGGCTAGCCTTCTGACGAACCTCCTTTGTTAGAGGTTGTAACGGCTGCAGATGAGAAGCGCGGGAACTATTAGGTTTGTCCACCAGGGGGCTCTCTTGCCTGCGTTGCTCCGTTTCCCTTTCTTCTCCCTCTAAGGCCTTTTGGTCTTCCTCCTCCTCCTCCTCCTCCTCCTCCTCCTCTTCCTCCTCCTCCTCCTCCACCTCCTCCTCCTCCTCTTCCTCCTCCTCTTCTTCCTCCTCTTCTTCTTCCTCCTCCTCCTCCTCTTCCTCCTCCTCTTCCTCCTCCTCGGCTTTAGCCTTAGGGGCCTTTTTGGAGGCAAGAAGGGCCTGCGCTCTGATTCTGGCCTCTGCCCTTGTTTTCACGGTTTTGGGCGTGACGGAGCGTTTCTTGGGCCCCCGGGGCTTTTGGGCTGTTGGATTCAGTTCTTCCCCACTCACGGTTTCCTCGTGGCTGTCTCCTGCCTCGGAAGGCTCCATTTTCCCGGGATTCGGGTCCTTCGGAGAGGCGGATGGCTCTGGATTGAAGACGCGGCTGTTTGGATGGCCGCCAAAAACAGTCTGCACTGGAGCTGGTCCCTCTCCGCAGGCCTGTGGGAAGATCAGAGGGACCTTGGCTTTCCTTCTCCTGTAGAAGTGGTTTTTTTTTTTTTTCTTAATCTCGTTCTGGAATTGGAATGATGGGAGTGGGAGAAAATGCGTCTGTTGAGCTGAAGACTTGAATGGGAAAATGGAGAAGTCGACCCGAGAGGCGTGGCTACAAAGGCTTGATTGACTCAGCCTAACGGGCAGGAAGTTAACCCCTTCCCTTCCCTCGGATTCTCTCTCCGCACACTCGGAAGAATCGAATAGAATGACCAGAGTTGGAAGGGACCTTGGAGGTCATCTAGTCCAGCGGTCACCAACCGGTGGTCCGTGAGAAAATTTTGGTGGTCGGCAGAAAAATTATTTGCATTTTTTTTATATTGCACTAAATCAGGGGTCTTTTTGTGCTGGTCGGAGGGGGGGCAGAAATTCCGACACGGGGTCTGCTTCGGCCTCCTGGTGCGGGGCTTTGGGCGAAGGCTGGAAGGAAGCGTCGCTGGTGGCGAAGAGCCGGAGGGCCTTGTTCCAGTGGGGCAGCTTCATGGCCTGGAACCGACTGACCATCTCAGCCCACTGAGCCTCCAGGCACCGGTATCTGGCCTTGCACTCCCGCAGGTCTCCCCTCTGCTTGGAAAGCCTATGCTCCTAGTCCTCAGTGAGGTGCTTCTACGGAGCCTCCTTCTCGGTCAGATCCAATTTGAACTGAGCAGCTATTTTGCCAATTCTTTCTCGTGGTGGCTGCTTAGCTCCAACAACTGCTTCCTGTTGGGGTCCTAAGGAGCCCAGGCAGGCAGGTGAGGAGAGGTGAATAGAGGCTGGCAAGGCTCCCCTCCCATATTAGCGGTCCGTGGGATTTAAAACTATGAATTTAGTGGTCCCTGAGGTCTGAAAGGTTGGGGACCCCTGATCTAGTCCAACCCCCTGATCAGGCAGGAGGCCCTATCCCGTTTCAGACAAATGGCTGGCCAGTCCCTTCTTAAAAACAAACTCCAGTGATGGAGAAGGAAGGAAGGAAGGATCCCAAGTGTCTGCAACCTCCTCCCAAGCAAACCCACCTCCTCTCAATTTCGGAAAGAGATCTGGGGAAGCGGAGGGCCAAACCCACCGAGGTTCAAGTCCCTTCCCCAAAGCCGCCCCTCTAGGAATGCACCTGTGCGCTCTCCGCCAGCACCAAAAGGGATTCGTAGGCTGCTTGCTTTCTCTCTGTGCGCCCCCCACCCAACCCAAGGGGTGTGTGTGTGTGCTTCATTCACTCGTCTGGGGAAAGGCCCCACCTCCCGCCCCACCAGTTAACCCCCGCCCAGCGGAGTTAATTACCCCCAGGAGGGAGTTTTGGAATGGAGTCCCTTTTAAAGGGACATTGCAGGCTGGCGGGCATTTCTGTCGCTTGGCCTGAGGTTGGGGACATGGGAACCAATCAGGAAGGACTTAAGGCCGCCGGACAAAAGTACAGATTGACTGACGGCTCCCCTTAATGTCCTCAAAGCCTTCAAGATATAAGTGCTGTTCGTAGCACTGATGACATTACCTAGTTTGGTCATGAAACCAAAGGTGGGTTGCCCCCAGTTCGGACCGGTTCAAAAGAACTGGTAGTAAAATCAGCGGGAGGCCCCGCCCACTGCCCTGGGTGTTATCATCAGTGATCTGCGCATGCCGTCGCGAACCGATAGTAAAGGTAAGTAGCACCCATCCCTGAATGAAACGTTTGCCAGAAAACCAGAGAGCGCACCAAGGACCCCACACTCCTCCTTCCCTTCCTACCTCACTCCCTTCAACGCTGATGATGTTACCTAGTTGGGTAATAAGATGTCCGCAAAAAAACCCCAAGCTTAGACAGCATTAAGGACACACACACTTTCTCCTCCCTTCCTCCTCCACTCCGCAAACCTCACTGCCTTCCAGCACTGATGATATTACCTAGTTGGCTCATGAGGCGCAAGAAAACCAAGGAGGAAGAGTAGGAGCACTGAGGGGGTCTTTGGAGCTCTCTGAGCTTCATTGTTTTCTTGCAGACGTTCCAGAAGACAGAGAGACCCCCGCTCCTCTTAATTGCTCCCCCCTCGTTTGGTGGATAGGATCAGCAGCTAGCAAACACCTTCACATCACCTTAGTTTCCACCCTCCTTTAGTGGCTGCCCTGCTTGCGTGAGATCACCTGGATTGGACCCCAGAAGAGGCAATAAAAAAAGAGAGGCGGGGGCTTTAACCAATCAATGGGCTTTATTGGAGCATTTTCCTACCTCCTCCCTACCCGATAGGACGAGAGAGAAAAGGCGGGCGTTCTCATTAATATTAGCAATTAATACAGGTATACACAGTAACAGAGGCAGGAAATTAATTGGGGAGGGTCTTGCAAACAGCTGGGAGGATATTTCCCATTCGGAATAAATGCAGCAGCCTCGCAAAACTGCTCCCCTTTTGCAAATTCAGTTTGCGCGCCTTCCAACCTTCCCGGGAGCTGACCTGCTTAGTGGTCAGTTTATTTTAATCCTCCAGGGTTCCTGCGCCACAGTTAAGAAAAACTGGCACCGGAGGGCAATGAAGCGGGGATTAAACTCGAGCGGAGGGGAATGAAGCGGGGATTAAACTCGAGCGGAGGGGAATGAAGCGGGGATTAAACTAAAACGATTAAACTCATTTTGCAGCCCCGAGGGGGGGCTGCAAAACGCACCTTTTCCAGGTGCCTTTCAGAGGATTCTTTCAAACGCTTCTCATCCCAATGCAATTTTTCGGGTCTCCCTCCACGTTTTCTGGAACGAAATCCTCCCTCCCTCCAATGGCAGAAGAACATTTTGCCGGAGGAGAAATTGGCCAAGGGGGATTCGGGGAGGAACGAAGGAAGGAAACAAAGAGAAAGAAAAGGAGGAGGAAAACCGGAACGAGAGACGGAGAGCTTTTCGAGAATAAGGCACGACAATGTGGTTTCTTCCCCACCTGTTGGGGGAGCCGGTGGGTTTTCTAACCGCAGAGGACCGTAGCATTGGGAATATTTCCATTCCAAGTGGGAAACTGGGAATATTTCCATTCCCAGTGAGAGATCTCTGGGGAAAAAAAATGGGATTTTTCACCCCACCGTCCGTGGGTGTTTCCCCCATCACCAATGAGATTCTTTCTTGTTTTTCCCCATAGATCAAATCAGGAGGAAAAAACTTGCATCAAACTCAACCTAAATGGAATGGCAAAAATCAGGAATTTTTTCCCCCTGCTTTGGAAAGCTGCAAAAGCTAGGGTGAAAAAGCTGGGCTTGCTCTGCCCCCTAGAGGTGGGAAGCAGTACTGTCCTCATCTCAAATGAGAGGAGGGGGATGCGAAGAACAAGAGGTACCCCCGTTATCCCACCAATGGAGTTGAGGGGGAGGGAGAGGAATCGAGACCTATCAAAAGGTGGGAATTTAATCTTCCTCCTGAGATACCTGCAGGATGGTAAAAGCAGGCAGCCCTGTTGAGATGGAGGAAGATAGAGAGAGAGAGAGAGAGAGAGACAGAGAGAAGAAAAACCGGAACTGGATTATGGCAATTTCTGGAATGGAGTCTCAATTCCAGGAAGGAAACTGTACAGCAAAGTTTAATGTGATGGTTCCTTGCCTGGAGTCTCCTTTTTTGGGAAGGAGGACCTCCTCCTCCAACGTCTTCACCCCTCTTTGGTCCTTCAGCCAAGAGCCCCAGCCTGAGCCCCCTCCCCAAAAGAGCTACAGGGGGAGAGAGAGAAAGAGAGAGATGGGGAAAGCCAGCCGTTCCTAAAGTTTGGTCTGGATAAACTGGAGCAATTTCTCCAGCTGGGCATCCAAGGACAGCTGGTCTCCATCATTGGTGACCACCCAATCGTAGGGGACGCCTTGGTCTAACCCGCACTCGGATTCCGCGTCGTCAATTCCTGGGAAGCGGAGAAAGAGACGGGACGGGAAAAAAAGAAGAGATTTAGCGTCAGATTCTTCCGAGTCAAATTGAAAACCCGGTGGCTTTTGCAAACGGACAGAGACACACAAGAGACACATTGGAACAGGTCGCCCTCGAATTTCTTAAGGACTAGAAACTTAGCATCCACAAATTAAAGATTTTGGGACTCGAAGACTGATAACGCTTTACCTGATTAAATCTCCCGGAAACTCTGATCTTTTACTGAAACTCCTACACTGAAAAATTCTGCACCAGAGATAAATTCCTTGGGTGTCACTTGGCCAAATAAAATATTCTATTCTTATTCTTACTATATTCTAATTCTAATTAATTCTATTTTCTATTCTATTCTGTTTTGTTCCGTGTCTATTCTCTATTCTCTCCTCCTCTAAATTATAAATTCTATATTTCTATGCTATTCTATATTCTTCTCTTCTGCAATATTTATTCTATTTTATTCTATCTTCCAATATCTATTCTATTCTATTTTCTATTCTATTCTATATTTCATTTCTATTCCATATTTCTATTCTGTATTTCTATTCTCTATATTCTACACTATTTTATATTCTCTCTTCTATATATTCTATATTATTCTCTATTCTGTACTATTCACTTCTTCTCTTCTATTCTCTATATAGAATGGAAAATATTCTATTCTACATTCTGATTTTGTTCTATACTAGCTACATAAGAAAGAGAGCAGTTTTTTCCATCCTTCCGTGTACACCCAAACACATTCAGAGAAGCTCATTTTACCTTCCACAAACACCCAGTTCCGTCTTCTCCGGGTTTCCTCCGTGGCAATCACCCGCACGACTTGAACGAGGTCCCCGTACACATCACGGAACCATTCCACGTCCGAGGACCGCCGGGTGTCACTCACGATCTGCATTGGCAAAGGTTCAAGAGAGAAGGAGAAAAAGAAAATGAACCCTTGGGGGACTCAAGTTTGAATTCTGGCCATCTGCTCCTCCCCCGTTGTTAAACCGATTAGCTTCGTCCGCCCCACCCCGCCCCGCCAAAGATCAAGATGGGTGTTGGGAGCTGGTCCAGAAGACAACTACGGGCAGTCCCCGACTTATGATGATTCACTGAGTGACCGTTTGAAGTTATGGAGCTGAAAAAAAGGGACTTAGAATGTTTTTTTTCACACTTATGACAATCGCAGAACACCTGTTGGCCACGCGATCAAAATTAAAGACGTTTGGCAACTGGCTCGTATTTACGGCAATTGCAGTGTCCCTCCCCAGGGTGGGGTCATGCGATCCCCGTTTTGCGACCTTCCTACAAGCCAAGTCAACGGGGAAGATGGACTCCCTGAACGACCGTGGGACTAGCTTAACAGTTTGCCGTGATTCGCTTAACAACGGTCGCAGGAAAGGTGGTAGAACGGAGCTAATAAACTCGCTTAAAAACAGCCTTGCTTAATGACTCTGGCCTCAATGGTGGTCATGTCGGGGTCTACCTGTCTATTCCCCCTGGCCTTACCCAGATGGGTTGCGTCACGCCTTCCACCACAATGCGGCAAAAGAAACCAGGATCGCTCTGGCGTCGCTCTTCCCCCCAATGGATCATGTCTTCCCGATAAAGTTCCTTGTAATCGGAGGCGTCTAAAAGCCGCTGGAAATCCAGGCCATGTTCCTGCGTGCAAAATAAACCCTCAACATTTCCTCTGCAATTCTCCAAATTCAACTGCCTAAAATTCCCCCCCAAAAAAGGTCCTAATTCACCGGCGGAACTCACCGCCACATGAAAACCCTTAAAGTGAGAACAGACAAATCGCTCCATTCCAGGGAGCATAAATGTCTCTTTTTATTTTAATATACCAAGAATATATACAGGTTTTATAAAAAAAAACCTCAAAATATTGCACTCAAATAAATTGAGATTCTACCCTCCCAAAAAACCAAACAACAAAAAAATGCTTCAAACTAAACTTACCTATTGAATCAGCATTTCATGCTCAAATAAAATCAGAATTGACCCAAAATCGCCAGATGGTTTTTTAAAAAAGGCAAAATAAATCAGTTTTAAATCAAAATTACCTTTGCGTACTGCTCTTTCAGAGGCCCGGATAAGCGGAGAATGGTGCAAACATCCAACCCCAACCTGCCAGCAAAAAACAAGAAAAGGGAGGTCAGAAGTCAACCGATTCAGAATAGAGCCTCTCTAGCCAGCAGCAGTCTACCTCCCAATGCCCCAAAAACAGAGGCCGAACAATCCTCAAACTCTGGAAAGATGCTGCAAGTTGGGAGCCGATTGCCCATGGATGTGTGTGTGTTTTCTGCCCCGTTTAGCTAGGAAAGAGAGTGATAGAGCTTCCAGAGGCAGGAGTACTTTACCACCCCAATTATATCCACAAGGGCTCCAGGTTTTTTTGTCTTCCCCCGCCCAGTTAAGGCATTGAACCACCTCCCCAACCAGCAACTGACATCTACAGATTACAGCTAAAAAGAACTGGATTCTAAATTAAATTTAGATCTGACGGAGTTGAGATCGAATTTAATCTGGATTTTAATTTAATCTAACGGGTTGGACACCCACCTCGTCTGCCGAAAGCCGCTTCACCGGAACCGAAGACATCCAGCTCTCCATATCTCCTCGATGGAGCCCTGTGTGGCCCACGCTACCGTCGTGGCCCCGCTTCTCGTAGAGTTGGCTGTCACTCGCCGAGGCAACGGAAGAGCCCAAAGTTCATACGATTTGGCGATGGATGTGTTGCGGCCCTCCAGCGGATCTGGCATCAGATTCGGACACTGAGGGGGTTGGGGAGGATCCTGGGCCAGTCCTGGAGTCTGGAGAAGGCTCGGACAAGGGCTCTGCGTCGGAGGCAGAGAGGGCACCAGGGCCCTATGCCAGTTATCAGCTGCCTTTGGAGTCAGACATCAGTGAGGCAGATGAACAGCTGGAGCCTGTTCCCAGTATGCGCATGTGCAGAGTTTCCAGACGAAGGGAACAGCTAAGGAACAAGGGGTGACTCAGGAGTAAAGCCACAGGTGGACGGTGAATGGCTCCTCCCAGAGGGAATAAAAGAGGAGCGAAAGGGGAGCGGAGTTTGCAGGAGACAATTAGTTCATTCCTGCATTCTTGCCAAGCATTGTGGCGTCTGAAAGATATCGGCCTGGCCACTCGCCAAGCCTGATAAAGGTCAGTAATAGTGAAGTATCTTGAAAGACTGTGGGAGAAGAAAGTCTTCGCTGGTAGGTAGTTCTCAGGTGGGATACTGGTGCGCTGTCGGAGGCTTTAAGTCAGTCGTCCCTCTGAGGAAGCTGCGCACAATAGGGTGCCATGCGAGGGACTCCAGCTCCCCGCAAGATAACACGAAGACAAGACGGCCACTTGTCTGCGTATCGTATCGGGCGATAGGCCCTTCTCTAACCCGGCCTGTAGGAAGTCCAGAATTCAGGCCACTGATACTGAGAGGGGATCAAGAGAGGCTTTGTTGCACGAGACAGAAGGTTCTCCAGGTGGAATCGTAAATCCTGCTCGTAGATAGCCTCATAGAGCCGTGGTGGAGAACCTGTGGCAAATGAGCCACAGCTGGCATGGAGAGCCCTTTCTGCGGGCACGCACCTCCCACCGGCCAGCTGATTTTCAGGATGGGGGGGGAAAGGGGAGACATGTGTGCATGCATAGGGGTTGCGTGTGCATGCTAGAGGGACACGCGGAGGGGTGTGTGGTCCTAAGAAGCAGCAGGTTTTTAAAGTAGCTTTAATCAAAATGCTGTTAAAATGCTATACAAGCCTCAAGGGAGCTAATAGAGGTAAATCCTAGAGAGGCAGAAAATGCATCACCTAACAATGGAAGTGAATGCTAACGAGGAATAAAGCTGCATACAAGGCAGACATAACACCTGTAACAGCAGGGACGGCTGCTAGCCCCCTCCCCGACGGCCTGTTTTTGGTCCCAGGAGGTTGCAGGGAGTCCTGCTAGGCCCAAAGCTAGCTGGCGGGGGGGGGGGAGGAGTTCAGCCCCTCTCCCAAAACCCGTTTTTGGTCCCAGGAGGCTGCAGGGAAGCCTGCTAGGCCCAAAACAGGGTATGGGGGGGATGCGGTGCCCAAAACAGGTCCGCCTGTACATTGGATGTTCCCGTGTTATCTTCTGCGCGCAAGGGTAGAAGATCCCGTTCTGCCCTCTGACCGCCTTCTCTCCGGGGGTCCTGGGGTGGCTGCTCTCTTGGCCGTTGATATGAGTCTTGGTGGCTACGTCGTCTGTCAGGAGAAGTACGTGGTGGCTGGAGATGATGATCTGGAGGCCTAGGTGGGCTGCTGTTAGCTCTAACTGGTTGAACTTGTTTCATATGTCCTCCTGTGAACACTAGCCTTGTGCCATCTGGGTCTCCCTGTGGGCTCCGCAGCTGAACAAACTGGTGTCCGTAGTCATAGCGAACCGGTTCGGTTTCTTGAGCGTACATCCCCTGGTTATGGCCGCTGACATCCATCACTGGAGGTCTTCTGATGGGATCCGGACTCCGGTAGTTATATTGCTCCGGCCACATTTCTGGTAAGGCAGGAGGAGCCACTGCACGGCCCTGGTATGCAGACGTGTCCAGGGAAGGATGGCGATAGACGACACCACCTTGCCTAACATTTGTGAGAGGAGGCCTCCTCGGATCCGGTTCGCCAGAGTTCTGATGCTGCCCTGGCGGTCCTGGGGCAGGGAGACTGTGCCTGTTGTCCTGCCTATATGTGCTCCTAGGCGAAGTACTCTGTCGGTAGGCGAGAACTAGGTCTCGTTGTAGTTGACTGAGAATCCGTGCTATTGAAGGATCTGTAATCTGAAGCTGAGATCTTCTGTTGGCCGGAGGTGGGTGGTTTGGATCAATATGTCGCTCAGGTAGCGTTGGACGCGGATAGGAATAGTCCTGAGGTGAGCCAAGAGCATTGCTAGGATCTGCGAGAATGTTCTGGGTGCTGAAGACAGGCTGAACGGGAGGGGTCTGTACTGGTAACGGTGGTTCATGTACCAAAACTAGGAATCATGGTACGGTGGTATATAGGAATAGTAGGCTTCCTGGTGAGACGGCAATATAGGGAGTGTCGGTAGGCTTCCGTCAGACCTATTGACATCAGGATGTCGCCCTCCGGATGCTCTCCAGTATGGACTGGAGGGGCTGGCTGCAGTTTGATGCTCTTGCTTACTAGATGCTTGTTGAGTCTTTGTAGGTCGAGAATCGCTTGAATGGTGGCTTGAATGTCTGACAGGTGTAGCAGTGCTGCTTCTGCGAGGGCTCTTCTTGTCCCGGGGCAGCGAATCATGAGCCTTGGGAGTTTCGGGAGAAAATCGAGAGCGACGCCTAGTCCGACGGTGTTCAGGACCATTGGTGTCCTCAACTTTGGATCTGCGGTCGTTTCCTCCCACTGAGCCACGAACAGACTTAGACGGCTGACTTCCTTTGCCTTGAAATGACTGTTTAGACTGGTACTGCTGCCTGTTACTCCCTCTGTTGCCGGGCCTATCGGATTGGCGATCCTGATGCTGGACGTATCTCCCCTGTGGCTGTGAGAAGTTGTGTGCGGTGTCCGCTGCTCTGACGGAAGGCTTCTGAGACCGCCTATCGGATTGGCGATCCTGAGGTTGGAAGTATCTCCCCTGTGGTTGTGAGAAGTCGCGTGCGGTGTCCGCTGCTGTGAAGGAAGGATTCTGAGACCGCCTATTGGATTGGCGATCCTGAGGCTGCAAGTATGCCCCCTGTCGTTGTGAGAAGTCCTGTGCGGTGTCCGCTGCTGTGAAGGAAGGATTCTGAGACTGCCTATTGGATTGGCGATCCTGAGGCTGGAAGTAGGCCCCTGTGGTTGTGAGAAGTCCTGTGCGGTGTCGGCTGCTCTGAAGGAAAGATTCTGAATCTGTTTGGGGATAGAGCGTAGGACTTTCTTTTTGTCTTTGGTCTCTATGAGCACAGGCTCTAACGCCTCTCCGAATAGGTTGCCCCCTTTGAAGGGGGCTGTGGCCAACTTCCACTTGAACTTCATGTTTGCATGCCAGTGACGGAGCCACAGCAGTCGTCGGGCGGTCACAGAAGAGAAGATGGACCTGGAAGCGAACTTGGCCGAGTTCAGTGTGGCATCGGCAGAGTATTCTGCTGCCATTACCAGGTTGTTGAGGGCTTGGTGAGCTTGGAGGTCGGTGGCTGGGATTCTGGCTTGCATCTCTTTGAGCCAGAGCACGGAAGTTCTGTTGAAGAAGGAAGCCGCCGTAGCTGCCTTAACCGCCCAAGCAGCCGCATTATAGGCTTTGCGGAGCGTCAGCTCAGCTTTCCTGTCTTGTGGATTCAAAGCAGTGTTCGGGTCATTGGAGATCTCGTCGGGGGAGGCTAAGGCCACCACGGGCTCGTCGATGGTCGGCATTTCTAAGGCCGCTGTGAGGTTCGGGGCCACATTGTAGAGCCGCTTTTCATTCGGGTTCAGGCCTGGATTTTCCCCTGGTTGGACCCATTGTCGCTGGACAGCATCCAGGAACAATTTTGGGGAGGGGATCTCCTCTTTATCTGTGGTGGGCTCTGAGAACACTAGACTATTGGGGTCAGATAAGCCCAAGGCCGGATCTGAGTTGGCTGGATCCTCTCCAATCTGAGCCGTGGCCTTCGCTCTGTGGAGAAGCGTCTTAAACAAGGCAGGGCGGAAGAGCCCTTTGAAGTCCAGGAGGTCCGTAGTCCCTCCTTTGTCCTCAAACAGCATCGACACTTGATGTTCCTCATCGTCCAAGAGGGATTCTTGGCTGTGTATGGAAGGGGCAGGGGAAAGGGGCCTGGGAAGAGCAGCTACGTCCCTGGGATTATCGGGTGCAGGAGGCTGGCCCTCGTGTGGAGTGTGGTCAGAGGCCGCCGGCTGGTTTTGTTGTATTGCTGCGGCAATGCCCCGAGCAATGGCCTCCGAAATCATTAGTCTCATTCGCGGGGTAATTTGTGGCTGCTTCGTTTCCTTTGGGAGGGACTTTTCAGGCTCCTGCGTCTCCTTTGGGCGAAGTCCCGCCACTGCAGGAGTGGAGGTAGCCTCTGGGGTAGTCTTTGCCCTTTTAGCAGCCGGCTCCTCCCAAGGAGTTTCCGGTGGGAGATTTGACACCGAAGGGAGGGACGAAAGCTCATCCTGTTCTATCATTGGAAGCGGCGGGTCAGAAAGTGGCTCTGCGGCGCCATCCGGTGACTGCACCGGGCTAGCCGTCTGACCAACCTCCTTTGTTAGAGGTTGCAAGGGCTGGGGCTGAGAGGCCTGGGAATGTTTAGGTTCGTCCACCAGGGGGCTCTCTTGCCCGCCTTGCTCCCCCTCCCCCCCTTCGGCCTTAGCCGCTTCTTCTTCCCCACCCAAGGCCTTTTGCTCCTCCTCCTCCTCCTCCTCCTTTGCCTTAGGGGCCTTTCTGGAGGAGGGGAGGGCCTTTGCCCTGATCCTGGCCGCGGCCCTCGTGGTCACCGTTTTGGGGGTGGCGGGGCCTTTCTTGGGCCCCCGGGGCTTCGGGGCTGGCGGGTTCAGTCCTTCCCCACTCACGGTTTCCTCGTGGCCGTCTGCTGCCTCGGGAGGCTCCATTGTCCCGGGCTCGGGGTCCCTCGGAGAGGCGGATGGCTCTGGATTGGCGGCGCCCACGAGAGTCTGCACCGGAGCCTCCCCGGGCAGTGACTCCAGGCCCCTCCGCAGGCCTGCAGGAAGGGCAAGCGAGGCCTGGGCTCTAGGAGCCGCAGAAGGGCGGCCTGCCCCCGCTGGGCTTCTCCTGCAGGAATTGGGGGCTTTTTTTCCCTTTCCTCCTGGCGCTGGGATGATGGGAGCGCAGGAAACGCGCCTGCCGCGCTGGAGACTCAGTGGGAAAATGGAGAAGGGGAGCCGAGGGGGCGGGGCTACGAGGCTTTGAGTGACTCAGCCCCGGAGAGCAGGAAGGCGGAGTTAACCCCTTCCTTGCCTTGGCCTTCCCTCTCTCGGCGCGCTCCGGAGGAAGAGAAGAGGAGGACAAGGGTTGGGAGGGGCCCGGGAGGTCATCTAGTCCAACCCCCTGGACCGTTTCAGACCAAGGGCTGTCCAGTCTCTCTCTCTCTCTCTTAAAAAAAAGCTTCTTAAAAAACCCCCACTGATAGAGAAGGAAGGAAGGAAGGGAGGAAGGAAAGAAGGAAGGAAAGAAAGGAAGGAAGGGAAGGAAAGGAAGGAAGGAAAGGAAGGAAGGAAGGAAAGGAAAGGAAGGAAAGGAAGGAAGGAAGGAGACTAGATAGATAAATAGGTGGATGGGGAGGAAGGAAGGAAGGGAGGATGGATGGATGGAAGGAAGGAAAGGAAGAAGGAGGAAAGGACGAAAAAAGGAAAAAAAGGAAAGGAAGGAAGGAGACTAGATAGATAAATAGGTGGATGGGGAGGGAGGGGAGGAGGGAGGGAAGGAAGGAAGGAAGGAAGGAAGGAAGGAAGGAAAGGACCTCGGAGGTCTTCTAGTCCAGCCCCTTGCTGAAGCAGGAGACCCTATGCCATTCCAGACAAATGGCTGTCCAGTCTCTTCTTAAAAGCTTCCAGTGTTGGAGCATCCACGATTTCTGGAGGCAGGCAGTTCCACTGGTTAATTGCTCTCACTGTCACCCACCCCGTCCGTCATGCACCCGGCTGCATTGATGCTTCGGGAGACGCGTGTGTCGGACGCACGTCTGCACGCCTTGGAAACGGGGGGGGGGGGAGGCATTTGCAAGCCCTGGATAAGGGAAGGGGCAACATTGTGGGGAGGGGGCATTGCCAAATCAGTGCCGGCTTGCAAAGGCAGGTGGAGGGGGGTGGGTGGGCTTGGTAAGCAGCCCACCCACCCCGTCCATCATGCAAACGGCCCGCCCCCTTCCTCCCTAAATGCAATCCTCCCCCCCACCCTTTTTTTCTTTTTTTTTTGCAGATGCACCCCTGCCTCCTTTTTTTTAAAATTTATTTATTTTTTTAATTTTACCGGCTTTGGATTTCTTCGGCCACGAAATCTTTGCCCGATTTCCGTTTCCCGCTGAAAAGCAGCACCAGCTTCGGACACGGCGCCATAGCAGCAACTTTCCCAGCACTTTGTAACCTCCTCTCCACTCGCACACACACACCCCCGCGCTCGCCCGGCCGGATGGTCTCGTCCGGGCCCCAACGTTCCATCCGCGCGCTTCCGCCTCCTTCGCCTCGCACCAATTGGAAACGGCCCGCGCTGCGCCGCGCGCAGAGAGGGCGCGACCATTTCGGAGGGTAGAGGAGGGGGGGTTGCATCGAAGCCGCCCCAGCAGCGTAGGAAGAATGAAATTAACCTGAATCACGGGAGGAGGCGGGGTAGAGCTGGCTCTGAAGGGGGCGGGGCTTCTTCTTAGCCGCGCCCACGAAGGTTTGGAGACACGCCCACGTGCAAAAGATTTTTCTTTCTCTTCCTTTCCCCTTCCTTTTTTTCTTTCCTTTTTCTTTTGCTCCTTCCTTCCTTTTTCATTCCTTCCTTCCTTTACTTTCTCATCCTTTCTCCTTCCTCCCTCCCTTTTCTTTCGCTTCCTTTATTTTCTTTCTTTTTCCTTTCTTTTTCTTTTGGTCCATCCTTCCTTTCCTTCATTTTTCCTTCCTTCCTTTGATTTGCTCCTTCTTCCATCCATCCATCCTTTCCTTTTTCCTTCCTTTTCTTTTGCTCCTTCCTGCCTTCTTTCCTTCCCAATGCCCTCTCCCTCGCTCCCTCCTTTTCTTCTCCTTCCTTCCTTCTTCCTTTTTCATTTCTTCCTTTCTTTTGCTCCTTCCTTCCTTTTCTTCTTCTCCATCCACCCTTGCTTTCCTTTTCCATTCCTTCCTTCCTT
This sequence comes from Pantherophis guttatus, assembly GCF_029531705.1. Next base: position 319,160 of record NW_026844140.1, read on the forward strand.
TTCTTTTGCTCCTTCCCTTCTTCTCCTTCCATCCTTCTTCCTTTTTCATCCCTTCCTTCCTTTTCTTCTCCTTCCTCCCTCCCTCCCTCCCTCCCACTGGCATTTCTAACCTGTATCTTTCCCTCTTTCCCGACTGTGGGTCCTAAAAAGGAAGCGCTGGACTACACCGCCCATCACGCACAGCCAGGGGACGATGGGGATTGTAGCCGACACACTAGAGATGGGGGGAAAAGACGCAGGAGGGGAAGTATAAAAATACGGCCTCGTCTCCTTTCCGCAGCTTGCAAACCGTCGTCCGACAGCGGGATCCCTTGTAGGTTTTTTTGGACGAAATGCAAAGGATCGTAGATCTACTCGGGGACCGGCACTGACCAGGTGCCTGGATCGAGTCATCCGGTGGGGCTTCAAAGCTGTAAGCCATCGGGGTCCGATGCCAATTTCACCCCTGGTATCCGTAAAACGACACCCGTCCTGCCTCGGAGACAGAATTTGCTACTCCCCCCCAGCCCCCCAAGATCCCTTTATTATGTGATTTATACGGTCTTCTTCTTTTCAGAGCAGAATTCCAAAGCAGCGAAGCGGAGCTGGGACCCTCCGACTTTGCTGACACAACAGCCCTGCAAAGCAGGCCAGGCTCGGAGAACCAAGGCCAGCCGCTAAGCTTCCCTTTAGCTGCCGATAAACTCAAAGACACCCTCCCGGCTATCTCATCCCGGCCCCTACGGAGCGAGCCCACTACCACCCTTTTATTCAAGGATTCAAGGAATTATTTATTTATTTATTTTTTTGGTTCTAAATCAGTGCTTTTTATTGGCTGTCGGACACACAGTGCGATATAACCAGACGAGATTCGAGGGGGGGAATTAGTGCGCGTGGAAGTCGTGCGGAGAGAAAAAGTGGGCAGCTCCCTGGAATTTAAATCCCTTGAAGCTGGGGTGGGAAGGAGAGGGAAGGATTTGGGGGATCTTTGATCCCATTAAAACAAAACGTGCAGGACCTTTATTGTGTGGCTAAACCCACAAACGAGACAATGGTGGCATTGTGTGAAGCAAAGCTGGATCGTCTCTCCCCACCCCCCTTTGATTTGGCGAGGTGCTGCCCGCCCTGATCGGCTTAAAAGTTGTAAGCAAGAAAGGGGAACCTCAAGATTTAAGCCAATCTGAAGATCAAGATCAAGTGGGTGGGGTTTCTTTTTTTGGGAGGAGGGAAGAAAGGAAGAAGGGACGAGGCCAGAGAAATGTGCGTGCGGAAGGGCAGAGGGGAATATTTTTTCTTTTCGGCAGTCCTCGACTTACGACAGTTCGTTTAGCGACCGAAGTTGCGACGGCCGTTTGAGGACCGTTTTTCACACTTAAGAAGACCTTTGTAGCATCCCCGGAGGTCACGGGATCGAACTTTCAGACGTTTGGCAAACGACTCGTACTTAACGACGGTCGCTGGGTGGTCCCCTTTTTACGACCGTTCTGACAAGCGGGGGGGCGGGAAGCCGGATTCACTTAACAACCCCCGTTACTAATTTAACAAACTGCGGCGATTTGCTTAACGACAGTGGCAAGGAAGGTAGGCAAAATGGGGGGGCGGCGGCAAAGCTCACTCCACCGATGTCTCGCTGAACGACAGAAATGGTGGTCGTAAGTCGAGGACTTCTGGTGTTTCAACCCCCCCCCCCCAAAAAAAACGGATCGAGGAAAGGAGAGCTCGGATACATCAGCTAAATAACTCACTGGGCGTTACTCCCGGATGTGTAAGATGGAATATGGAGTTCGAAGAGTGAGGGGGGGGGAGCGGGGAGACGACCCCCACAAAAAAAAAACTTGGCAAGGAAATTAAGAAGGTTCTTCCCTTGAGACTTTCACCAATGTCCATACGATGACCCTCGTCACGCCGGTCGAGAGACGGGCTAACCGTACGCCCGGTTCTTAGGATGGTTTCTCTCTTTGGCTCCGTCTCCCCGAGTGGATCTGCAAGAAAGGGACCGGGTTATCACTCCACGAGGGATCCCCGGGGATCACGCGAGATTTTTAGGAGATCGCGAGGGGCCAGGAACGAGTTTCGAAACCTCTACATTTGCCCCAAATTGGAAAAGCGAAGAAATTCCCTAAGAACGAGAATGTGATGAAGGAAATATTAGAATGTGCAGAAACGAATAGATTAACGCTTGCCGTTAAAAGGAAAGGAGGATTCCGATTGTTATAGCATATGGGTGTTATTCTATCAAGGGTTAGAGAAGAAATATGAAGATCAGAAAGCAAAAGCAGAGGAGTGAAATATGGAAAATGTTTTCACCAAGTTAAATAAGCGAAGAAGAGGATTGTTATAGCAGTAGGCATGTTAGGTATTAGCATTAAGAATAGGCAAAATATTAAACACGGCTGTAAATTTTAATGGTTACTGCACAAAATATTTATACGCAGAAGACACGGTGTTTAATGAAAGATGAAATGTTTGTATTAAAATTAAAATAAAAAATTTATTTAAAAAAAGAAACCTCTGGCCTGCACGCAAAGTTTCCCAACTGTGACACCTGTCTTTAAGACGATCCAAATTCTTCCGGCATTAAATTGTGCAAATTTAATATTTAATCTAGGCCCGTTTGGGAGAATTATACTGCTTTGATGAGATTGGGGAAAAGGGGGGGGTGTCTTCTAATGGGGAAATAAATGCACCCCACTTTTGCAAAAAGCAGAATCAATCCCCCCCCCTCCTCGAGTGAGAATTTAGATATTCGAGCTTGCTCAGCTGCCATGAGGACTAGAAACTTAAAGTCTTCAAAGCAAGCTTCCTTTTTCACGGGGAAACCCATCGGCACGTTGGATGGGGTTCGCCTCGCACACTACGGTGCGGTGCAGTCCTCGAGTTACGACCACGATTGAGCCCGTCGTTTCTGTTAAGGGAGTCACCGCCACGGTTTTAAGCCAGTGACGTCGTCGTTAAGTGAGACTGGCTTCCCCGGGGACTTGGCTTGCGCCGGAAGGTCGCGAAAGGAGCTCGCGCGACCCTGGGGGCACTGCGATCGTCGTAAATAGGACTTAGCTGCCACGCGTCCGAATTCTGACCAGGATGCTGCAACGGTCGTTAAGTGTGAATAATGGTCATAAGTCAGTGCACTAAACAAACTGTTGAAAGTTGAGGACTATACTATAAGTACCTATGCTACTTTTAAGAGAGTGGGGAAAGGGGTATCCTAATAGAGAAATAAATGACCCCCCTCTGAATTAATCTCCCCTTGAGCGACTCCGCCTTTACATATCCGAGCTTGCTCAGCCGCCATGAGGACTAGAAACTTAAAAAGTCTTCAAAGCAAGCTTACTTTTCTTCCTGGGAAGGCCATAGGCACGGAGGCGGGGCTCCCCTAAAATACAACAGGGTCTCCCCCACCCTTTTTCCGTCCGCGATGCTTCCTGTCCCCCCCCCCGTCCTCCTCTTCCTCACCTGCGTCCGGGAACTGCCCCCAGCTCCTTCAGGATGGCGTCTTCGAAATCGTCCACCCCGTCTTCGCTCACCCCCAAATAGCGCGCCAGCTCTTCCAGGGCGTCTTCGGTTTTATCCAAAAAGTCCGCGAAGCCGATCCGCTCGTGGGCGAAAACTCCGTCGCCGCCGAAAAACCCTTCCAGCACCGGGACCAACTCGCTGGAATATCTCCCCCAGCCCAATCCGGAGAGATAACTCTGGACCAATTTGAGGAAGGGGGCTTTCTGAACGGGAGCCGCCAAACCCTCTCGGTGGGCGCATTCGGCGACCCCAGCACAACCTTGCGGGGCAGGGAAAGGATGCTTGGCTAGCATCGCCCACAATTCCTGGGGTTCCATGGGTTTTCTGGCTTTGCGGGATCCCCGCTGGTGGTCTCCTCCTCTCGGGGTCTTCGTTTGGTGTTTCTTGGCGGGATGGGGTCCCTTCTCGTTGGCCACTTTGGGGTCCCCTCCGTCCTGGTGCCGAAATTTCTCCTCCCCTTGGTGTTTCTTCTGCCACGGTTTCGCTTTGCCCTGCCTAGCTTTGGCGCTGTCGTTCCACGGCATCCGAGCATCTTTCTTGGCCTCACTGAGGTCTACCTCCTTGCCCAGCCTTTGCTCCAGGTTTTTCAATTCCTCCGAGGGAGTTTTTTGCATCAGCTTTCCCAAATCCTGACGGACCGAACCCAGCAAGGAACGCAGACGATGGAGTTCCTTCTCCTGGAAATCGAGTTTGCCCGGAGGGCGACGAGAGACCGGGTCTTCTCCGGGATGCTGGCGGGATTTGGCATCGGCCGTCGTGTCCAGCTTACGGACTTTTTCCCGAAGAAGCTGGAGTTCGCCCCGGCCGGCCGAGAGGGCGGCCGTCTCCTTCTTCAAGGTTTCTGCCAAACGTTGATTTTCCGCAGCCAAATTCTGCTGCAGGGAATCGACAGCCAAGGTCTTGTCTTGGGATTTCTGCAGCAAAATCTCGAGTTCTTCTTTCTGGGCCTGTGAAACGAGCAGTTAAAAAAAAAAGATCTCACTTTTGCAGTCCAAAACGTTTTACTTTTGCAGTCGAAAAAGTTTTATTTTTGGCAGTCAAAAAGTTTTGATTTTTCCAAGCATGAATATCTTATTTTTGCAGGCAAAAAGGCCTTACTTTTACAGTAAAATACAATTCCTTTTGCAATCAGAAAACTCTTACTTTTGCAGTCAAAATGGTTTTAGTTTTGCAAGCATAAAGATCTTATTTTTGCAGTCAGAAAGGTTTTAGTTTTGTAGTAAAAAAATGGTTACTTTTGCAATCAGAAAACTCTTTCTTTTGCAGTCAAAAAGGTTTTATTTTTGCAAGCATAAAGATCTTATTTTTGCAAGCATAAAGATCTTATTTTTGCAGTCAAAAAGGTTTAGTTTTGTAATAAAAAATGGTTACTGTACTTTTGCAATCAGAAAACTCTTTCTTTTCCAGTCAAAAAGGTTTGTTTTGCAGTCCAAACATTTTTATTTTGGCAATCAAAAAGTTCTTAATCTTCGCAATTAACAAAGATCGTATTTTTGCAGGCAAATTTTTTTTTTTTTTTGTTCTTTGCAGGCAAAAAAAGTTTTACGTTTGCAGTCAAAAATGATTTATTTTTCCAAGCATAAAGATCTTATTTTTTCCGGCAAAAAGTTCTTAGCTGTGCAGTCAAAACGTTTTTATGTTTGCAATTCAACGAAATCTTATTTTTGCAATAAAAAAAAAATCTTTATTTTTGCAAGCCAAAAAATCTTTTATTTTTGCAAGCCAAAAGTTCTTAATGTTTACAGTCACAAAGATCTTATTTTTGCAGTCTTACCTTTGTGGCTGGAAAGTCCTTATATTTCTAAACCAAAAACGTATTTATTTTTAGCAGGTTTGGTATAAAAACCGTCCCGGGTGGTACGCGTTGAGGCAAAAGATCATCACATTCCAGAAATGAAACCCTCAACGTCTAGTGGCAAGCTGTTCCACTGGTTAATTGTTCCAATGTGGTCATTTAAGTGAGTCACCCCTGATTTCACAGCCCTTTTCGGCGCAGAGCAAACCTCTGCAGCCGTTAAGCAAAACCCAGATTCCCCATTGCCAAAGGAGGTCTCTTAATGCCCACCGATTGGGTGAAGAGCCCCCTCCCCATTACCTGAAGTTCAGCTTGCATCAGTCGGATATCCTGATTTTCCTTGGCTAATTTGTCCAGCAAGACTCCCATGGCATCCAAACTCTTCGGATCCTCGGAAAGACCTTCCTTGCCTGCACGGAGTTGAGGGTCTTTTGCAGAATCCAGAGAGGGTGACCAGTCCTGGGAAGAGGAGGGAGGGAGAAAAAATAGGAAAGATGACCTCTTGGCTATGGTTATGATGGTTTGACCTGTTTTATCTACCTGGTGGATCTGGAGCCGGGAAGGGAGAAACATGCTGGTTTATGGGTCGTTATGATTCCCCGAAGCTGGACAATCGATATTCTTAGTGGATGGACGAGTAGTAATCGTTCTATCTCTTTCCAAGACCATGCCGCTAGTCCTCATGGATCTGGTTAGCTCAGGCCTTCTGCAAGACTTGTCAATTTCACTACTAGCAAAGGTTCATCGGATCACAGAGTTGGAAGCAGCTTCAGTGATCAATTAGACCAGTGTTTCTCAATCTTGGGGACTCTTAAGATGGGTGGACTTCAACTCCCAGAATCCCACAACCAGGAGTGGACGTCAACTCCCAGAATTCCACAGCCGCAAGACTGGCTGTGGAATTCTGGGAGTTAAAGTCCATCTGTTTTAAAGCCTGCTGGCTGGGGGATTCTGGGAGTCGGAGTCCACCCGTCTAAAAGTCAACAAGATTGAGAAACAGGGATCCAGTCCAACCTTCAACGACGTGCCAGAAATATAATTTACCTTTTTTTTTTTAAATGACGTCAAAGACAGCTGCTTATCTTGTATTATCTCCGTATTTCTCTGCTTCCAACCCTTTGCAGAAAAACCTTAAGGGCGATCTTCTCTACAACTTCATTAATCTCCACAGAGCTATCCTGGCTTTCTTTCTGCAGACGGACCATCCCAAATTCTGTTTTAATCCCATTCTTCCAGGATCAGGGATCCACCCGTAACACCGTCATTTTCCTTACCTGTCCACCATTGGCAGGATACGGCTCTTCTCCATCAGAACTGAGCCCCAGGCTCAGTATGTCTAAGCCTGAAGGTGGAGGTGGGAGGGAAAAAATAAATAAAAACAAATAAATACATTTTTTAAAAAATACGGGTAGTCCTCAATTTAGGACTGGGATTGACCCTGGAATTATGGTTGCAAAGCCTTTCAGTGATTAAGCTGGAGCATCACACAGACGGAGTGGATTTTAAAAAATATTTTGCAGGCGTCACTCGGTGAATTCCGCCTTGTGCTCTTAAGGGCAGCGATTCACTTATGAACCGTGGCAGAAAAAGATGGCGACTCGGTTAAAAAAAAATCTCCCTTTTTTAAGCAATAGAAATTGGGTTTCCTACTTGTGGCCAAAAGTCAAGATCTACCTGTACGGAAAAGCATGTCAAGATCGTCCCAAACTCACCGTCCTCAGTGTCAAGGAAGACCCCTGGAGAGAGAGAGACAGACAAAGAATGGTTTAGGAGATAGATAGATAGATAGATAGATAGATAGATAGATAGATAGATAGATAGATAGATAGATAGATAGGCAGGCAGGCAGGCAGGCAGGCAGGCAGGCAGGCAGGCAGGCAGGCAGGCAGACAGATATAGATAGATGATAGACAGGTAGATGGACAGGCAGAAGATAGACAGATAGATAAAGAGACGGATGGATGGATGGATGGATAGGCAGGCAGGCAGGCAGGCAAGCAGACAGACAGATATAGATAGATGATAGACAGGTAGACGGACAGGCAGAAGATAGACAGCTAGATAAAGAGACGGATGGATGGATGGATGGATAGATGGATGGATCGATGGGTGGGTGAGTGGATGGATATAGATAAATACATAATAGATAGATAATAGACAGGCAGACTGACTGATGGATAAATAGATAATAGATATATGATAGATGGATGACAGATATAGATAAATACATAATAGGCAAGAGACAGATGGACAGATAATAGATACATGATTTTGTACAGACGGACGGACGAATAGATGACAGATAGATATAGATAAATACATAATAGATAGATAATAGACAGATAGATTGATAAATAGATGATAGACAGATAATGATAGATTAGATGGATGGATGGATGGATAAATAGGGAGGGAGGGAGATATCTGGTAAATAATTTAGAAAATTTAACCTCCACCGTAGTTCTTGCTTACCCAACATGGCCAAGACTCCAAAACCCACAACAGCTAAAACGGCCAGCAGCCACTTCATCCTGGAAAGCCCATCGTCCTCGTCCTCGTGAGTGTCCTTAGCTTGGTCGTGGGTCAGCTCCGGCCCCACCTGCTGGACATCGACGGCACGGCCTTTCCGTCGGCGTAGACCCTCGACGTCGGCTTCTGCGGACGCCGCCTCTTCCCCGATGCGGGAAGAAGAAGCCTTCAGCTCATCTTTGGGGGGACCTACGGGGGACATCATGGAAAAGAGGTCCACATCTGGCTTGAAGGCCAGAGGGTCACCTGTGGCGACCATATGGATATGGTCGCCACAGGTGACCATATAACCAGTGGAACAACTTGCCACCAGAAGTTGTAAATACTCCAACACTGGAAGTTTTTATCCATTTGTCTGAAGTGGTGGAGGGTTTCCTGCCTAAGCAGGGGGTTGGACTAGAAGACCTCCGAGGTCCCTTCCAACTTTGTTACATTAAATTATACCTGCCTCCCAGCCAATCGAAGAACGCCGTCATTGAGGGAAAAGAAATGTTCAGAATGGCCCAAAATTGTAATTATGAAATTACAATTTAATTTTTTTTTTTTTTAAAGTTCCTTTGTTCCCCTGTTCAAGAATGCAGCTTCCCTTTTTTCCAGGGCCCTCAAATATTTGCATTTATTTATTTAAGATATTTACAGGAAAATCCTCGACTTACGACCGCAAGTGGGAACCAAAAATTCCCGTTGGCTAAGCGAGACTGTCGTGAAATTGAATTTCGCCTCGTTTTACGACCTTGCTCGCTGCAGTGATTACGCGAGGAACCACCGTCGTTAAGCAAATCCGGCCTCCCCCACTGTTGACCTGGTTCATCGGAAGGACGCAAAAGGGACTCGGTTGACACTGCAACCGTCATAAATGTGAATCAGTTGTCTGAATTTTGATGACGTGACCATGGGGATGCTGTAAATTACGGTCGTAAGGGTGAAAAAACGGTCGTAAGTCCCTTTTTTTCAGTGCCGTTGTAACTTTGGACGGTCACTAAATGAAGTATTGTAAGTCAAGGACTTACCTGCATTTCTTAGAATTACGGAGGTCATTTCTCAGCCGGAAAACTGGCCCCCCGTTTTGAAAATGTGAAGTCACCTGTTGGGAGTGATTGTGAGGGGAGTGAAAATTCTTCCTCGGGAGGTGAGCTGTCCGTCTTCTTTTCATCCAGCAATAAGAGAGTAGATCCCTGGCTGGGAGGATCTCCGGGAATCAGCTGGTCTTCTGGCTCCTGACTCTGGATGGGAAAAAAGTTGGGAAGTTTGTCCCGACTGAGAAGTGATTTTCTTTTTATCTTTTTAGTCTAGGGAGGGACGGAGCAGCCCTGCAAAATTCCCACTTCAGATGGGGAGGGAAGGGGAGGGGAGGAAGGAAGGAAGGAAAGAAGGAAGGAGGGATGGGAATTAGAAGGAAAAGAAAAGGAAGGGAAGGAAACTGGAGAGGAAAGAAGGAAGGAAGGAAGAAGGGATGGGAATTAGAAGGAAAGGAAGGAAGGGAAGATGAAGGGAAGGAAGGAAGGAAAGGAAAGGAACAAGGAGGAAAGGAAAAGGAAGGGAAGGAAGGAAGGAAGGAAGGAAGAAGGGATGGGAATTAGAAGGAAAGGAAGGAAGGGAAGATGAAGGGAAGGGAAGGGAGGAAAGAAGGAAAGGAAGAAGGAGGAAAGGAAAAGGAAGGGAAGGAAATTGGAGGGAAGGAAGGAAGGAAAGAAGGAAGGAAGAAGGGATGGGAATCAGAAGGAAAGGAAGGAAGAGAAAATGAAGGGAAGGGAAGGAAGGAAGGAAAGGAAAGGAACAAGGAGGAAAGGAAAAGGAAGGGAAGGAAGGAAGAAGGGATGGGAATTAGAAGGAAAGGAAGGAAGGGAAGATGATGAAGGGAAGGGAGGAAAGAAGGAAAGGAAGGAGGAGGAAAAGAAAAGGAAGAGAAGGGAAGGAAATTAGAGGGTAAGGAAAAAAGGAAGCGAGGGGAAAGGAAGGAATTAATAAAGAGAAAGAGGGAAAGAAAGAAAAAGTTGAATCAAGTAAAAAAAAACACGTTAAACATCTGGCAAGAAAGGGTGGCTATTTTATTTTATATATAAAAGATGGAAAAGATGTTGATGCCCCAATTAACGAAATCCCAGCAGCCGATTCCCTTCCCTGGAGCAAGGGTTACCCTTTCGGAAGGCAAGGGCACTGAGATTTGGATAACCGGATTCATTTAAAGGAGCGGTTCAACAGGCCTTCAAACGCTATAGAGTTGTGGCTTGCCACCCCCCCCCCCCCCCCCCCCACCCCCCCACCCCAGACCCTCAGTGTCAGGGTCCAACCTTTGATTGATCTTCTTCCAGTTCCGGACTGTCGAGGAAAAGCTCGCTCTCGGGCGGAGAAGCTGTTGAGGGGGGTGAAAAAAAAACACACAAACAAACAATGGATTGATTTTAACTCCAGAATCTTTTCACGTTCCCCTTTCTTCGTTTTTAACCCATAAATTAAATTTTCAAACTGCCAAAGTTTTGCAAACATGGGCGCAGTGATGGAATTCAAATATTTTACTATCGGTTCTGTGGACGTGGCAGGGGAAAGATATTGCAGAATCCCCATTCCCTCCCCACTCCTGGGGGAAGGATACTCCAGAATCCCATTCCCTCCCCACTCCTGGGGGAAGGATACTGCAAAATCCCCATTTCCATCCACTCTGGAGCCAGCCAGAGGTGGTATTTGCCGGTTCTCCGAACCGCTCAAAATTTCCGCTACCGGTTCTCCAGAACTGGTCAGAACCTGAATTGCACCCCTGCACAGGTGGCAGAAAAGAGCAGAGTTTAAGGGGAAGTCTGTGGACAACGGGCAACGCGGGGGGAAATCTCGTCTTCCCGTGTCCCCCCGCCCCCCTCGGTGTTAAATCATGGTTAACTCGCCTTCTAACTGGGTTTCTTCGGAAGCTTCGAAGCCGAGATCTTCCACCGGGGCAGCCTAGAGAGAGAGAGAGAGGGAGACAGAGAGAGAAAGGGAGAGAGAGGGGGGAGAGAGAGAGAGAGAGAGAGGGAGAAAGAGAGAGAGGGAGACAGAGACAGAGAGAGAGGAGAGAGATAGAAAAAGAGAGACACACAGAGAGAGAGAGGAGAGAGAGAGAGAGAAAAAGAGAAAAAGAGAGAAAGAGAGAGAGAGGGAGACACAGAGAGAGAGGAGAGAGAGAGAGAGAGAGAAGGAGAGAGAGAGAAAAGGAGAGAGAGAGAAAGAGAGAGAGGGAGAGAGAGGGAGGGAGAGAGAGGGAGAGAGAGGAGAGAGAGAGAGAGAAAAGAGAGAGAGAGAGAGAGAGAGAGAGAAAGAGACAGAGAGAGAAGAGAGAGAGAGAAAGAGAGAGAGAGAGAGAGAGAGAGAGAGAACCTAGGTTATAAACAGCCAGTAAACGGAAGGGATGAGGGAACGATTGTGGGAGATTTCTTGACATGCCCTGGAGCTCTTTTCCCACCTGAAAAGACTCTTCCTGGATTATGCTCACCTCTGCCCCTGTGATCACCCAGTTGTTATTTTCCAGCTCCTGAGAATTTGAATTTTCAGCCATTTTTTTTCATGCCCTGAAATGCTCAAAGATCCACCTGGAAAGGTTAGGAAGAGGGGAAAAGAAAAAAAAAAAAGATGAGAGGTAACGATTTTGGGGTATCTAAAATCCCTTCAAGGTCCCGGCGTTATAAGCAGAGTAGGTTTCAAATTGGCATTAAACCGACATCAAATAATTGCTAGATCGTCATCATCTTTGTGGCTCTTTTCTGGACCGTGGAAAGAGGGCAAGAGAAGAGCAACGAAGGTGATTTAGCGGCTGGAGGATAAAATATACGAAGAACGGTTGCAGGAATTGGGGGTGTCTGGTTTAATGAAAAGAAGGACGATGGGGTGACCTGATAGCATCTTCTAATATTTGAGGGGCTGCCCCCAAAGAAGAGGGGGGTCAAGCTATTCTCCAAAGCCCCTGAAGGCAGGACAAGAAGCAACGTTAATGGGAACTAATCAAGGAGAGAAGCAACCTGGAACGAAGGAGAACAATTAGCCAGTGGAACGGCTTGCCACCAGAAACTGAGGGTGCTCCATCACTGGAGGCTTTTGAGAAGAGAGTGGACAACCATCTGCGTTAAATGCTAAAGGGGGTTGGACTAGAAGACCTCCAAGGTCCCTTCCAACTCTCTTATTCTGTTATTCTAATGGGAGCGGGGTTTTTTTCCACTTGTTTTGCCCAAAGCTCACCAGAGACAGCTCAGTGCAAAAGACTAAGGAGGTCTGGAACCAAATAGAATAATAATAGAATAAGAGAGTCGGAAGGGACCTTGGAGGTCTTCTAGTCCAACCCCCTGCTTAGGCAGGAAACGCTACACCCCTTCAGACAAATGGTTATCCAACATCTTCTTAAAAACTTCCAGTGTTGGAGCATTCGCAACTTCTGGTGGCAAGTTGTTCCACTGGTTAATTATTCTAACTGTCAGGAAATTTCTCCTTAGTTCTAAGTTGCTTCTCTCCCTGATTAGTTTTCATCCATTGCTTCTTGTGCTTTGGAGAATAGCTGGACTCCCTCTTCTTTGGGGGCAGCCCCTGAGATATTGGAAGACTGCTATCATGTCTCCCCTAGTCCTTCTTTTCATTAAACGAGACAAGAGGAGGTAGATGGAGGTAGGTTTGCAAAAATTTTTTAAAAAGGGTTACTAAAAACATAAGTTTTACCGTGTTGATTAAAAGCCTCTTCCCTTCCTTTCCCATCTCATCCAAATTAACATCCTGCACCCGTCTAGCTACGCCTGTGATGAAGCCAACTGCAGTGGTGTGTATGTTTTTTTTTTTTAAAAAAAATAACATTTATTAGCGGAAGAAAAAGTCTGCCAAAGTCCTACTTTGGTAATTGTTTCTGCGTCTTGCAATAATTCAAAAAGACGACTTTGCTCGAAGCTGTCCTTTGAAGAAATCTTTTGCAAATAGAAATCTTTTTAATATAAATATCGTTTCCGGTTTTCTGACCAAAAACCCACCTTTGTGTCCTGTGCACAAACACAATCTTTTCACAATCTTTCCCCAACCCAAATGTTCTGCCCCATTGCCTTTTTTTCCCAGGCCCCTAATTGAAAGTGGGAGACCCGTAAAAATCGAGCATAAAATGGGAATAAATTTAATAAGCACCAGGACCTGAGGGTTTTATTATTTATTAATCTGTTGTTAATTTAGCTTTAAGGGCAAAACCGGAAATCCTTCTGGCGTCTGATCAAAATTGTACAGGGGGAAAAAAAGAAAAGAAATTTGACTGGGAAATTATGCTTCAGCTTGACAAACACAGGTGGCTTCAACTGGAAGCGAAGTTTATTGGAAATTGAATAAGGGACAATTGTTTTCTTTTCTCTTGCTGGTCCCAGATGGCCCCAGTAAGTTTTTTTCCCCCCACTGCTGCTGTTTAGTTTAAAAACTCTCCAGGGAAACTGATGTGTTTTATTAATGTAACTGTGAGAGGGATCTTGGAGTCCTACTGGACGACCATTTAAATAGGAGCCAGCCGTGTGCAGCAGCTGCCAAAAAAGCCAACACAGTTCTAGGCTGCATCAAGAGAGGGAGAGAATCATTACGTGTTAATACCACTTGGTAAGGCCATACTTGGAATATTGCATTCAATTTTGATTGCCACGATGCAAAAAAGATTTGGAGACTCTGGAAAGAGTGCAGAGAAGAGCAAGAAAGAGGATTAGGGGACTGGAGGATAAAACATACGAAGAACGGTGATTTCCAAAAATAAACCAATAAATAAATAATAATTTAAAAAAGGAGCCGAAAGTGAGTTCCTGTCTGCAGCATAGTTTTTTATTATTTTCTCTCTCTCTCTCTCCAAAGACTCTAAGAAGAGACGAGGGTGTTTTTCAATGCCACCCTGGCTGAGCTATTCTAATTCAAGAGAAAATGCCAAGAATCTAAATTATGCTGGTCACCAGAGACAAGCAGATCAACCAACCCTTGGGAAACTGAGCTGGCTGAAGTTATAAGGAGCAGCACTGCGTGATTGTGAGTGTGTGGTTGTGTGTCGGTTGGGGGAGAGGCGACCCCCAAACTCAGAAACCTGTTCGAGCCCAGCAGCTTTGAACGGGAAGAAAAGCAAGCAAAACAAAAACAAAAACGAAAAAAAAAACAAAACCCCGAAAGAGACAGCAAAACGGGGAGCTCCCGTATTAAAAAGTTAAATTTCTCTCCAGGAATCTCTGCCTGTCTGCCTGCTTGCGAAATTCTTACCACGAGTCTCTCTACCCTCCCAAGAACAGCTGTCGAAGCAAAAGAGACAGGCGGGAAGAGAAGGGGGCAAAAAATAGGAAAGGGATATATTTTTAGCTTTGCTGAAGGCAACTTAACAGGTGGAAATGGCTTTGCTGAGCAGAGCAGAGGGGGAAAACAAGGAGCAGAGAGAGAGGGACAGAGAGAGAGAGAGAGAAAGAGTAAGAAAGAGAAAGAGAGAAAAATAGAAAGTGAGAAAGTGTGTGTGTGAGAGAGAGAGAGAGAGAGAAAGAGTGAGAAAGTGAGAAAAAGAGAGAAAGAGAGTGAGAAAGAGTAAGAATGAGAGATAGAAAGAGAAATGGAGTGAGAAAGTGAGAGAGAAATAGAGAGAAAGTGAGAACGAGTGAGAGTGGGAGATAGAAAGAGAAATGGAGTGAGAAAGAGTGAGAGAGAAATAGAGAGAAATAAATAGAAAGTGAGAACGAGTGAGAGTAAGGAGCAGCACTGCGTGGTTGTGAGTGTGTGGTTGTGTGTCGGTTGGGGGAGAGGCGACCCCCAAACTCAGAAACCTGTTCGAGCCCAGCAGCTTTGAACGGGAGGAAAAGCAAGCAGAACAAAAACAAAAACGAAAAAAAAAAAAAAAAAACCCCGAAAGAGACAGCAAAACGGGGAGCTCCTGTATTAAAAAGTTAAATTTCTCTCCAGGAATCTCTGCCTGTCTGCCTGCTTGCGAAATTCTTACCACGAGTCTCTCTACCCTCCCAAGAACAGCTGTCGAAGCAAAGAGACAGGCGGGAAGAGAAGGGGGCAAAAAATAGGAAAGGGATATATTTTTAGCTTTGCTGAAGGCAACTTAACAGGTGGAAATGGCTTTGCTGAGCAGAGCAGAGGGGGAAAACAAGGAGCAGAGAGAGAGGGACAGAGAGAGAGAGAGAGAGAAAGAGAAAGAAAGAGAAAGAGAGAAAAATAGAAAGTGAGAAAGAGTGTGTGTGTGAGAGAGAGAGAGAGAGAAAGAAAGAGTGAGAAAGTGAGAAAAAGAGAGAAAGAGTGAGAAAGAGCGAGAATGAGAGATAGAAAGAGAAATGGAGTGAGAAAGTGAGGAGAGAAATAGAGAGAAATAAATAGAAAGTGAGAACGAGTGAGAGTGTGTGTGTGAGAGAGAAAGAGCGAGAAAGAGAGAGAAATAGAAAGTGAGAGTGTGTGTGTGAGAGAGAGAAAGAGAGAGAAAGAAAGAGTGAGAAAGTGAGAAAAAGAAAAATACAAAGTGAGAAAGAGTGAGAGTGAGAGATAGAAAGAGAAAGAGTGAGAGAGAAATAGAGAGAAATAAATAGAAAGTGAGAACGAGTGAGAGTGAGAGATAGAAAGAGAAATGGAGTGAGAAAGAGAGGAAATAGAGAGAAATAAATAGAAAGTGAGAACGAGTGAGAGTGAGTGTGTGTGTGAGAGAAAGAAAGAGCGAGAAAGAGAAAGTGAGAAATAGAAAGAGAGAGTGTGTGAGAGAGTGAGAAAGAGAAAAGTGAGAAAAAGAGAAATAGAAAAAGTGAGAGTGAGAGAGATAGAAAGAGAAATAGAGTGAGAGAGAAATAGAGAAAGAAATAGAAAGTGAGAATGAGTGAGAGTGAGTGAATGTGTGTGTGTGTGAGAGAGAGAGAAAGAGAGAGAGAAAGAGAGAGAGAATCCCAGGGGGGAAAAATCTGGATATTTTAAGGTACAAATAGCCTTAAACAGACACACTGGAAGGTTTTGCTCTCTGCAAAGACCGACTTGGCATTGGAAATGTAATAAAGGAAGAGAAACTTGGAGCTGAGGGCCTGTTGGGTAATTCTTAAGGATGCTTTATGCACGGGGGGCCACACTGCAGAAGGAGGGGTGGGGTCCCACATTTTGCATTCAGGAGGGTCTCAAGCAACAGCTTCATCAAAACTTGGCCAAGCCATCTTATCTCTCACTAGTAGAAACTTGCTGTGAGTAGACACGACTTCAGCAGGCCCCGTTTTTTCCCATTGTGGGGGAAAAACTCCGTCATGCATCGAGGGGGAAATAGGAGGTCCCATTAAAGGGTTTTTCCCCTCCCAAAAAAAAGAGGATTATTAGTTCAGAAAGTGCATTCTGTCTGTGGCAGGACAAGAAGCCATGGATGGAAATTAATCAAGGGGAGAAGCAACCTAGAACTAAGGAGAAATGGACAACCATTTACTTGAAATGTCGTAATACCTCCTGCTTGGGGTCAGACTAGAAGACCTCCGAGGTCCCTCCCAACTCTTGTTATGCCACGTGGATCTTAAAATTTCCCTCCAGGCTGTTTTTGAGAGCTGCGGTTTGGCCCAATTTGCTTGGATAGCCTTTTTTTTTATAAAAAAAAGTTGTATTTCAAGACGCGTCGACGAGTCTCTGCAGCAAAGGAACGGCAGGGATGGAGAGTTCTCCGCTGTGCCCGCCTGCCAAGCAATCAGGATTATTGCAATATTATTGTTATTTTCACAGCCGGCGACACAATCAAAGGAAGAGGCAGGCTGCCACTTCGGAAGGAAACGCCGAAGGGTAGCATCTTTTTCGACTAACACGTTTTTTTAAAAAAAAAAAAATAAAAATAAAAATAAAATAAGCTTTGGTGAGTGAGTGGCAGCGGACGCCTGGAAGGAAAAAAACCTGTTAGCTTTTCCCAGCTTTCTTTGTGCCAGTTGATCAACAGGCTTTGCCTCTTACAAAGTCCACACGCTGGGGGGGAAAAAAAAAAAGGTGCAAATTCACTGCATTTAAAAGAGAAGGAAATGCAAATATGCGGCAGGAAGCAAGGATGAAAACTCAAGAGTTTAAAAATAAAGAAAGCGTCTGCCTTTTGTTTACGGCACGAATGTGACAACCTCCAGAGAGAAACTCCAGACAAGGGGAAGGGAAATGTCACCAAACGGTGATATTTCAGACTCTTAGCGGAAGCCACTTTGCAAACATGGGGTGGGGGTGGAGTGGGGTGGGGGTCTCCTTTGCAAAGCCCCCACCACGCCGCCCTCAAACGGGGAGCCTCCCCTGTTGCAAATGCTCAGGACGCCAAGGACGGGCAAAAAAGCTGCATGCCCCCCCCCAGATAAACAAAATGAAACTAAATGAAACTCAAGGGAAAACAAATAATAACTCTTTATCAACTTTCCAGCCTGATGGGGTGGAAAAAAAAAACAAACAAAATAAAAATAGTAGCAGAGCAAGAGAGAGAAAAAAAAGCAACTGGGGCGAAAGATAAGAAGCTTCGCACGTTTCACCCGGCCGGGGTAAAAAAAAAAAAGGAAAAAAAAGGAGATTCTTATCGAAGAGCGCGGGATGCAGGAACCGCAGCATCACCCGGGACGGTTGCCATGGCAACCCTGCAATACCCCCCGCTTCATCCTTGCTGGACCAAAC
Organism: Pantherophis guttatus; assembly: GCF_029531705.1. The sequence goes on from NW_026844140.1 coordinate 336,567, forward strand.
TTCATTTCTCTGCTTGGGAAAGTGATTTTTTCCTGCAGGGAGTGGGGGAAGGGCTCTAAATGGGGGGGGGCTTTGTTCCTCCCCTCCCCTTTTCCCCCCCCACCCCCACCCACCCCATCCCATGGCTTACCTTTAATCCAGGGGGCGCCCCGTTTGCGCCGAGCCGAGCTGGGGGAAATCCGGACGCGGCTGGCGACTTTTGCATCGCAAAACTTCCTCGGGGAGGATAAGGGAGGGGTGGGGGGGGGGGAGTGGGTGGGGAGAGGGAGGGGGGGGTGGGCGGGACGAGGCAAAAAAAAAAAGAAAAAGAAAAAAAAGAAAAGCTCGGCAGCCAATGGGGGAGAGGGACTGCGGCGCCAGCCGGCCAATGAGAGGGCGCGGGGCTGAGAAAGAGGCTGGTAAAAGTTTTCTTAAAGTTGGGGAAAAGTTTAATTAGGGGGGGGGGAAAGACGGGGGTGGACAAAGATGGGGGGGGACAAAGAGGGGGGGTCCCCCCTCCCTGCAGAAGCGTTGACTTGAAGGAGGCAGCAATTTCCAATTTTTACAAAAATAAAATATGAATGAAGGTGTGGATTTGGAGAATGACTAAGCTGGATAGAGCTGGAGAAAGACAGCAACAGCTGATTTTAAAAAAAAAAAAAAGATTTCCCTATCAGGCAGCTCAGCCTTCAACGATGCACAGCTGCTGGGCAAGAGGGGGGGGCTAAATAAACTGAGCCCCCCCCCCACGAGGAGGATTCGCACCAGGATGTAGCTGGGGTGGGGGGTAGGGATGCCAGAGGACCCGCTCCCTTTTCTCCAAAATAAACTCAATAAAACCAAAATAAAGGGAGGAAACTAAAGGCTCCAAATTGCTGGGAAGGAGGATCGCATGGTCAGAGGTTCTTCCTTCAAGGGCAGCTGCTGCTGTTACCTAGTTGGGTCAGAAAACGTCTACAAGGAAACAACCCAGCTCAGAAGATCAAGAGCCCCTCATTTCTTTCCTTCCTTTTCTTTTTTCTTTCTTCCCTTCTCGTTTCTCTTCTCCTCTTTGCAAACCCCTCTCTCTTGTAGCACTGAGGACGTTACCTTGTTGGGTCAGGAAACGTCTACAAGAACCCAGCTCAGAAAGCATCAAGGAACCCTCATTTTATCTTTTCTTGCCTTTCTTTTTCTTTCTTTCTTTCCTCTTTCTTCCTCCTTTCTCATTCCGCTTCTAGCACTGATGATGTTACCTACTTGACACTGATGATGTCAGAGAACATAAAGGACCCCTAATTTTTTTCTTTTTCTTTCTTTCCTTCCTTTTCTTTCTCTCTTTCCTCCTTCCCTTCTCATTCCTTTCTTCTCCTCAAACCCTTGTAGCACTGATGGTTTATCTAGTTCAGGAAACGTCTCTAAGGAAACAACCCAGCTCAGAGACCATAAAGGACACCTCGTTTTATCTTTTTCTTTCTCCTTCTTTCCTTTCTTTTTTTTTTCCTCATTCCTCTTTTAAGCACTGATGATGTTAGCTAGTTGGGTCAGGAAACGTCTACAAGGAAACAACCCAGTTCAGAGACCACCAAGGACCCCTACTTTTCTTTTTTTTCTTTCTTTCCTTCCTTTTCTTTCTTTCTTCCTCCTTCCCTTCTCTGCAAAACCCTCTTGTAATACTGATGAAGTTAGCTAGTTGGGTCAGGAAACATCTACAAGGAAATAACCCATGCTCAGAGGGAATAAAAGACCCCTCATTTATTTTTTTCTTGCCTTCTTTTTTTTCTTCTTTCTTTCCTCTTTCTTCCTCCCTTCTCATTCCTCTTCTAGCACTGATGATGTTAGCTAGTTGGGTCAGGAAACGTCTACAAGGAAACAACCCATGCTCAGAGGGAATAAAAGACCCCTCATTTATCTTTTTCTTGCCTTCTTTCTTTTTTTCTTCTTCTTTCTTTCCTCTTTCTTCCTCCCTTCTCATTCCTCTTCTAGCACTGATGATGTTAGCTAGTTGGGTCAGGAAACGTCTACAAGGAAACAACCCATGCTCAGAGGGAATAAAAGACCCCTCATTTATCTTTTTCTTGCCTTTCTTTTTTTTCTTCTTCTTTCTTTCCTCTTTCTTCCTCCCTTCTCATTCCTCTTCTAGCACTGATGAAGTTAGCTAGTGGGTCAGGAAACGTCTACAAGGAAACAACCCATGCTCAGAGGGAATAAAAGACCCCTCATTTATCTTTTTCTTGCCTTTCTTTTTTTTCTCTTCATTCTTTCCTCTTTCTTCCTCCCTCTCATTCCTCTTCTAGCACTGATGATGTTAGCTAGTTGGGTCAGGAAACGTTTACAAGGACGTTTCAAGAAGCTTTCTCTCCTTGAAAGAGCTTTAGCCCAGTTTTAACAGATAAACAAGAAGGTCATTAGAATTAGGGATATTTCGGAGGCTTTGCCAAAGAAAACGATCAAAATTCACCGCACGGATTCAGACAGGGGGTCCCCCCTTCCTGCCAGAAAGTCCATTTTCTCCCGCCTTTCTCTTGTGGGAGCCAGGAATTTTCCATCCTCCTTTGGATCCGTTTCATCCCCGGGCCAGCAGAACGAAAACCTCTGATCTCGAGTCCGGTGCCAGGCGCTTTTTTAAAATCCCTTCTGGCAACCCAGACTGTCCTGGCACGGGGCGCCCGTTGCTTGGTGGCAGCGGTAGCGCCTTCTCCGAAGGGCAGGATAGGATAAAAGGCATAAATCTGTCGGAAGCGCCGTCAAGGGAGGACAAACGCAGGAACACAAGGTGCTTAAAAAGAAAAAAAGAAAAAAAAAGAGGCCAGCACATTGTGGTCTCTTTTTTTCTTCTTCTTCTTCCCCTGGACCAAAATTTATTTTATTTCCTTCCCTCCCACTCGCGGCATTGATATACGGAGAGGACTGGATAATGAGGGCACCTTTAATTCGGGGGCTCCCCAAAGCTGGCAACTTTGCGAGTCTGTGGAACCTCAACTCCCAGAATTCCCCAGCAACTTTTAAATCTTTTAACAGACTCAAGGGACCTTGGAGGTCATCTAGTCCAACCCCCTCCACCTAAGCAGGAGATCCTACACCATTTTCTGTCCAGTTTCTTCTTGAAAACCTCCAGGGATGAAGCTCCCACCGCTTCCGAAGGCAACTTCTGCTCCATCGGTTGATTGTTCTCACCGTCAGGAAATCCCTCCTTATTTCCAAGTCGAATCTCTCCTTGGATCAGTTTCCCTCCATTATTCCGTCTGGCCTTCGGGTGCTTTGGAAAACAGTGCCGTTATAATTTCGGTCACTAAACGAAACTTGCGGACTTCCAACCCTAACCACAGTCCACAAATCTTTTAAAAAGTTTGGAGATTCCTATCCTAAGTTGATATCGAAGCTGGGCTTGAGACGAGGTGCTCGGCAGCCAATAAGGGAGAAAAGGTAGGGGAAGGGAGAGGGGTTTATAATTTTATTTACTGATTTTTAATTTGCCTTTTTATTGTTTTTTTTTATAAATAATTCCAAGGCGGCAAACTGTAGCTAATAGTCCTTCCCGTTTTCTCCCACAGCCACTCTTGTGAGTTGGGTTGATGGTTGAAGGGAGGGACTGGCCTTAAGTCACCCGGCCGGCTTTCGTACTTAAGACAGGACTAGAACTCACCTACACCCGGTGATTGGTTCAAGTCACCCAGTTGGCTTTCGTACTTAAGGTAGGACTAGAACTCACCATCTCCTGGTGATTAGTCCAAGTCACCCAGTCAGCTTTTGTCTTAATGTAGGACTAGAACTCACCTTCTCCTAGTGATTGGCTCAGTGTCACCTAGCCAGGTTTCATGCCTAAGGCAGGACTAGAACTCACCATCTCCTGGTGATTAGTCCAAGTCACCCAGTCAGCTTTTGTACTTAATGTAGGACTAGAACTCACTTTCTCCTAGTGATTGGCTCAGTGTCACCTAGCCAGGTTTCATGCCTAAGGCAAGACTAGAACTCACCATCTCCTGGTGATTAGTCCAAGTCACCCAGTCAGCTTTTGTACTTAATGTAGGACTAGAACTCACTTTCTCCCTAGTGATTGGCTCAGTGTCACCTAGCCAGGTTTCATGCCTAAGGCAGGACTAGAACTCACCATCTCCTGCTGATTTGGCCCAAGGTTACCAGGCTTCCTGGCTAAGGCAGGACTAGAACTCACTGTCACCTAGTGATTAGTCCAAGTCACCCAGCTGGCTTTTGTGCCTAAGGCAGGACTAAAACTCACCATTTCCTGGTGATTAGTCCAAGTCACCCAGTCGGCTTTTGTACTTAAGGTAGGACTAGAACTCACCTTCTCCTAGTGATTGGTTCAAAGTCACCTAGGCAAGTTTTTATGCCTAAGGCAGGACTACAACTCACCATCTCCTGGTGATTAGTCCAAGTCACCCAGTCGGCTTTTGTGCCTAAGGCAGGACTAGAACTCACCTTCTCCTAGTGATTGGTTCAAAGTCACCTAAACTAGAACTCACCTTCTCCTAGTGATTGGTTCAAAGTCACCTAAGACAAGTTTTTATGCCTAAGGCAGGACTAGAACTCACTATCTCCTGGTGATTGGCCCAAGGTTACCTGGCTTCATGGCTAAGGCAGGACTAGAACTCACCGACTCCTAGTGATCAGTCCAAGTCACCCAGCTGGCTTTTGTGCTTATGGCAGAACTAGAACTCACAATTTCCTGGTGATTGGCCTGAAGACACCCAGCCAACTTTCATCCCTACGTCAGAACTAGAACTCACGGTCTCCTGGTTTCAAATATGGTGGTACTAACCGCTAGATCAAACTGGCTCTTATTATGCCACAACCACTAGAAGGGGACTTCACTCCAAGCTGAGCCGACGTCTCTTTTCTTGTCGTTTTCTCTGCTTTGAGGAATGGAAGTGAGGGAGGGTTTCACAAAACGGGGACCTCAAGACCCACAAACACATCGGCGTGGAGGCAAAAAAAATAAATAAATCTGAAATCTCGCTGCCCCGTAAGCGAGAGCCTTTTTCAGTTAACGTTGGCTGAAATTGGTACAAAATTCATTTTGTTTTTAATGTTCGCAACATTAAAACACCAGGGAGGGGTTGGGAATGAATCCAGCTATACCTTGCCGTCCCCCCCTCCCTCTCTTTTTCTCGCCCCCTCCCCAGTTCTCTTCCCCGCCCCGTTTAATGTCCAGCAAGGATAGAAAACAATGATCCAAGTCACTTCAGTTAAGCACGTGACGGAAAACAAATTCCGACGGAAAGAAAAAAACGGACACGGCGACAAACAAAAAAAAAAAGAAGGGTCGAAGTCGGGAAAATTACCGGAAGGCAAACGTAATAATAATAATAACAATAATAATAACAATTAAAAAAAAACAGGTCCCAAGTTGGTACTTTTTTTGTGTGTTTTGTTTTAAAGTCTTCGCGTGAGAAAAACAAGGGCCAGTTTGTCCTTTTGTCAATTTTTTTTCTTCTTTTTTCTCAAGAAGACGCCAGTCACTTTTTTTGAGCCACCGAAATGTCGCAGCAGATGCTTCCAAAATTTTAAGCGCGGCGGCTCCAAATTCAGGAGCACCCCCCCCCCACAAACCCTCCTCAGTTGCGTTCTGTAGGATTGGGGGAGGCCTCTTCCTGCCCAGATGCCGCCGTGCCCCCCACTCACCCTCCAAAGAAGAGGTATATTCATTGCGTTGGCGAATTTCCCGGAAGAAACCGGACGACGCGGGGATAACTTCCGGGTGACCAAACGGGAGGGCCGGACCGAGCTGAAACTTGGAATGGAGCCAGATGAGAGGAATGGGAGACTGGGAAAACGCCCCCTCCCCTCTTTCTTTCGTCCAGCCAATCGTGGAAGGCTTTGCAAGTTTTAAACGCAGTCGTGGGTCGGGGAAGGAGAGAGAGAGAAAAGTACGACGGACGGCAACGCTTCGGGAGCGGATGAAGGCATAAAAATGGGTCGGTGGGCGCCTCCATCGCAGTCCAACTGTGTGCCCAGCAAAGTCAGGACTGGAAACCCCCAGAGGTCGTGGGGGTCACCCAGAATCCTCCAGCTTTTTTTTTTTTTTTACTGGCAAGGGATGGGATTCGGTGCCCGTCTCCTCAGCCAAGAGTGTCTCGTAGTGGTACAAACCGGATTGGCCATCCTTTCTGCCCACCGGGGCGAGGACAGCCGGGGGAAGGAGGGGAGGTCTCAGCCGTCGTTGGCGGCCACTAGCTGCCCCATGCTCTCCCGGATGTAGACCGACTGGATCTCCTTGGTCTTCAGGCAGAAGTCGCAGGCCCAGACGGCCGAGGCCTCGGTAGTCAGCAGCCCGTAGGCGTTCTCCGTCATGCCCGTACACTCCCGGTGGAACCACTTCTGGCACGAAGCCTCGCACAGGATGGCGTCTTGGTCGTCGTTCACTTCGCTGCGGCAAGCCCCGCAGGGGTAGACCAAGCCCGGGGGAGGCTGGTGGCCGGAGTTGCCAGCTGCTTTGCTGGTGGGGGGCAAGGGGTTGCCTTCGGGAGTCCCGGTGCCGCCGCTGTGGCCGGTGCTGTTGGGCGGGAAGGCGGGCTGGGTGCCGTTGACGGCCGCCGGCGAGCCGGTGTGCTGTTCCTGGTTGAAGCTGTTGGGAGGCGGGTGGAGGGGTTTGGGGGCCCCGCTGTCTTCGGCAGAGGGAGGAAAGCCAGGGTCGGGCCCCGGGAAGGGGCTGGGATTAGGGGGCAAGCTGGAGAGGTTGGGGTTGGGGCGCTGCAGGGGGGATTGTCCAAAGAGGTTGGCGGGCTGGCTGAATCGCTGGGCCATCGGCGGTCCGCCTGGAGGGTTGAGGGTCGGCCCGGAGCCCATGTCCCCGCCGCGAGGGGGCTGCCCCATGGTTGGCGACATCATGGGGCCGAACGCCCCCATGGGCCCCTGCATGATTTGCCCGCCGGGGGGGCTGAAGTTCTGTCCCAGCGGCTGGCCGAAGGGTTGCCCGCCAAAGCCCATCCCTCCGGGTTGGACGTAGCCGGGATTTTGAGGGGGCATGTTGAACGCCGGGCCCATCTGGTTCGGTCCAAAGGGGGGCGGCTGCCTCCGCATGGGTTGGGGACCCCCGCCATAGCTGGGCGGGACCTGGGGACCCATCGCCCCTTGCATGCGGAAGTTCCCAAAGGGGCCGGGGTTGCCGAGGAAGGGCGCGGAAGAGGAGCCAACCTTGGGGATGGCAAAGTCATCTTCAAACGGGTTGGAGGCCACCAGGTGATCGACCATCGGGGTGGGAGGGGGGGCAAACTCCGAGAGGTGGGAATAGGAGGGGCCCTGCAACAAGAAAGAGGCAAATAAGCAGACCAGCATTCTTATATCGGCCAGAGAGGTTGCCTTATCATCACAGTCCCTAGCAGGGGGCGCTGGAGGCCAATATATCTGGAAGGTACCAAGTGTGGGGGGAGAGAAGAACATAGCGGGAGGGTCCAAGCTATAACCAGGATGCCCGATTAAACTAACTTATGTGGTTCTCATGTAAGTCATCCTCAATTCACCGCAACTGAGACAAGATTTCCAGTTGTGTTACCGTTGTATGTTTGAGGCACCCCGTGACCAGACACGACTTCATGACATTTTTTTTTTGCAATGGTCATTAAATGAATCACTGGTCATTAAGCCATTCTGCACTCATCAACGGTTGTAAGTGCAAGCCCATTCTTTTAAAAGGCCATTTTAAAAAAAGAAAAGCATGTATAAATATACAACAGGGGGGCCATGGAAGGAAGAAGCCAAGGCTGTCTCGAACCCAAGGCACGTGAAACCCCCCTCCCTCCTACCCACCTCCAAATTACCTGCGTGTTGGATTTGCGACGTTTCTTCTCGGGACTCTTCATTTGAAGACCTGAGCAAGGCAGAAAAAAAGAGAAATTTGGAATATTGGTCCAAGCGTCTATGGAGATTGGCAGTCGTCCGGGGAAGAATTGTCTCAAAGGGTCTTTTTTTAAAAAATAAAAGGCATCAGGGGCATTTTTTTCTCCTTTTTTTAAAATTTGGCAAATTGTGATTATTAGACGATCACACCAAGAGACGGGGATTTGTCCCCGGTGCAAAAGCTCTCAGTGTACATGCAAGGGAATGGAATAATAACAATAACAATAACAATAACAATAACAATAATAATAATAATAATAATAATAATAATAATAGGAGGTGGTAGAGAAAATGAGAAGGATAATAATAATTGTGTACCTGGTTTCTTTCATCTCTCTCTTTTTCTCTCTTCATTCCTATTCTTCCTTTCTCACCTTCTCCTTTCTTTCTTTCCACCCACTCATCCTTGCTTCTTCCTTCCTCTCCCTTACTTTCCCCTCCTTCGTCTTCTTGTCTTTCTTTCCTTCCTTCTTTTCATCCACTCATCCACTTTTCCTTCCACTCTCCCTTTCTCTTCCTTTCTTTCCTTGTCACCCACTCCTCCTTATCCACTTTTTCTCCCTCCCTCCCTCTTCTCTTTCTTTACTTTTTGTCACCCATTGCTCATCCACTCTTATCGTCTTGAGTCTCTCTCTTTGGCATTCTGGTGACTCAAGTGTAATTTGGGACCTTACAGTGGCTTAAGAATGAAAATCTGCCCTGCAGGAGCCATATATATATATATATATATATATAAATCTAACTAACTAACTAACTTTTATATAGTATATATATATGTTAGTTAGCCATATATATAAAACTAACATATATATATATATGTTAGTTTATATATATATATATATGTGTGTGTGTTAGTTAGTTAGTTAGTTAGTTAGTTAGTTAGTTAGTTAGTTAGTTAGTTAGTTAGTTAGTTAGTTAGTTATATAAAACTAACTAACTAACTATCAAAAAAATGACCTTTTCAGAGCCATGGAAGGTGCCTCTCTTTCAGGCCAGCCTTCCCACCTTGCAGGGCTGTCGTTGCAGGGGATAAAAAAAGGGTGGGGGAATTTTGGTTGATGAGGGGAAAGCCTACCTCGCAGGGTCGGCCTATTTTGGAGGGAACAGTGGGAGGGGCTTCTGGATTGCAGGGGAATTAAAACCCCTCCACCCCCCTTGCAATGAAGGGGGATGGATGGGGATGATGGGAGGGAGAGTCCCACGTATGGGAGGACCTCCTTGGGGATGCACTACAAGGCCCATCATCATCAGGGGCCCATCATCAAGGCCTCCCCAACCTCCTCCCAGCCAGGCGGGACCCCGTTTCCCTAGCAACGCCGCCTCCCGTCTCCATGGCAACCGCCCCCCCCACACACACCCCGCCCCTCCCTTACCGGCCTTGCCCTGCTTGCGGCCTGGTCCCGTGGCGAGGCTCCCCGGCGGCGGAGGCAGCGGCGGAGGCGGAGGCGGCGGACCCGGAGCAGGCGGAGCGAGGCCTACTCCCCCCTCCAGCTTGTCTGGGTGCGGGGCCGCCATAAGAAGCAAGCGGGCGCGGAGGGCGACGCGGGCTACGAGGGGCCCTGAGGCCCAGGCCGCGCCATCGCGACGCGAGCCGGAAGCGGAAGCTGATAGAGAGGACGGGAGGGGAAGGAAGGAGGGAGAAGAAAAAAAAAACCCTGCGCTTCCGGTGGCGGGAGACATCTTGGAGGTGGCTTTTTTTTTTTTTTCCCCGTCCCGCCGCTTTCGGCTGTTCTGGGCGCAAGGCCTCCCGTCTTTCTCTATGGTTCCCGAGGGTTAAAAAAAAAAAAAAAAGGCGCCTTTCAGAAGGCGGATGGAGCGTCAGGAAAGGCGTGACGTCACTCGCCGGCGCCGTTTTGTGTCCAGTGGTGATGATGTTGCTGAATTAAGAAGCTCATGGCAGGAATAAATAAACATAAGATTCAACCATCTTGAGTCTCTAGTGGTGCTTTTTTTTCTTCCTTTTTCTTTTCTTTCTTTTTTCTTTTCTTCCTTTTTTCCCCTCCATTTTTCCTTTTCTTCCTTCCTTCCTTTTCTTTTTTTCTTCCTTCCACTTTCTTTTTTCTTCCCTCCTTTTTTCCTTTCCTTTTTTCTTCCTTTCTTTTTCTTCCTTCCTTTTTTTTTCTTCCTTACACTTCTTTTCTTCCCTCCTTTTCCTTTTTTTCTTCCTTCCTTTTTTTTCTTCCTTCCTTTTCTTTTTTCTTCCTTCCACTTTTTCTTCCCTCCTTTTTTTCTTTCTATTTCTTTCTTCCTTTCTCTCCTCCCACTTCCTTTTTTTACTTCTTTCTCATTCCCCTTTCCCTTCTTTATTCTTCATTTTCTCCTTCTCTTTGCTTTTCTTTCCTTCTTCTCCTTCATCTCTCCTTTCTTCTTTGTATCCATTTTCCTCCCTTCTTCATTTATTCCTTCCCTCCTTCTCCTTTTCTTTCTCTCTCTTTCTCTCTCTCTCTCTTTCTTTCTTTCTAATATTTTTCTCCTCTTTCCTTTGCTTTCCCTTCTCTCTTCCTTTTCTTCCTTTCCTTCCTTCTCTTTCTCCTTCCTGAAAAAGGAAAAAAAGGCACCCAGCAGCCACAGGCTAAAGAAATACCAACCTTTAATAATAACTATTTGATTTCCTTTGGTATATTCGAGAGAAAATCAAACCGATACAAAGTGTGTATAAAGGACGTAGTGAGGAGGGGCTGAGTGGGCTTGGAGGGTCGGGGGTCCCGCAGAGTAGCGGGTACAGGCACAGTGATAAGAGAGTAAAGCTACACATTGGCCTCTGAGTATAACAACATACATGCAACACCAAATTATCACACTTATGTACAGACCCCGGGAAGAAACTGGGAAGGGAACCAGCCTCAGCGCTGGAAGACAAACCCAATTTTTTTTCTTCTCTTTTCATCTTTTTTTGGGGGGACCCTCACTTCAGTTTTGGGACCGTCTTCTTGGAAACCATCCCAAAATTCAGCAAAAAATCCTTTAATTCAGGAAAACATCCTTTAATCCAGAGAACAGCCGGTTCTCTGCCCTAATGACTGGCTAGCCAGGGATTGCAACAGGCAGCACTTGGGAGCAAAAACGGGCTGCGGGGGGAACACGCCCCCCCATGCCCCATTTTGGGCTTAGGAGGCCTCCCTGCATTTACCTGGGAGCCAAAATGGGACGCGTGGGGACTCCTGGGCAGGGAGGGGCCGAGCCAGCCAACAATTTAACTACCGGTTTCCCCGAACCGGCTGAATCCCACCACTGGTGCTTAGCCTGGGCTTTTGCGGGTGGGGAGAAAAGAAGGGGATAAATTATGGGGCAACCATGATGGATCAGAAGGAGGCGAGTGAGAAACGACTGCCCCTTTCTCCCTCCTGCAGCCCCCTCCCCCAAAAAACCAGGCAGCCTTGTGAGAACCTCCAAAGGAAGAGGAATTTTGCATAAAATCTGACCTGAAAAAGGTTCAAGGCACACACAGAACATATATAAAAATGAGTGAGCGGGGTGGGGTGGGGTCTGTGGGAAGCGCAGAAAGAGACTTCTGCCTTCCAGACCCCGAACGAGTTGCCCTTTATTTCCCTTTTTTTTGTGCTTTAAACAATAATCTCCCCCGAAAAGAGGACACTTTCACAGGGACTTTGGCATCAGTCGCAGAAGACACAACGAGGCGCACACGAGATCGCCTGGCTATTCCTGAACAGTTAGCGGAGGAGACAAAAGTTGTCCAAGGCGAGAAGGACTCTTGAAGGACCGTCAACAAAACCGAAGCTGGACAGCTCTTGAGGACTAGAATCTTGGCTAGACGGCGCTTCGCTCCAACCAGGAAAAGCCGGGCCGTGGCAAGACGTAGAGAGAGGTGGTCTGGGAGGACACGATGGGTTTTGGGGCTCATCCGAGTCCCTTCGACCCCATAAAATGCTTTGGCAGAGGAGACAGCCCTTTTTAGCAGCTGTCGGAGAAGTCCACAGGACTGGGGAGACGGAAGAGTTCCCCGCTTTAAGGGCCTTTGTAGTGATGCGACTCCAGTCGTCGTGCTCATTGTCTCCGCTCGACGGGCTGCTGTAGACACAGCTCGCTGCCGGCCGAGATGATGGGCAACCGATTGTCCATATGGTGGCTGATTAAATGGCTCACACTTTCAAAGCGATGATCCTTTGTCCGAACCTGGGTGGGAACAGATCAGGGAGAAGTATAGATAATTCTTGCATTACAACCATCAATTGAGCCCAACATTTTCTGCTGCTTTCCACCTTTCTTTTTTCTTCCCTCGATTTCCCCATTTTTCTTTTCTACCTTATGCATCGACAAAACAGCAAAAGTTATATATAGGGAGAAAAATATCGACGATAAAATATTCCACACCATTTTCCTTCCAGCAGACGGGGGTCCCGTCAACAAGACAATCCCTTCTCCCCACCCCTCCTTGCCCAACCCCCCCCACCAACCCCCCTCCCCGGAATCCGACCTACCACTCCTTCCGGATCGACGAGAAGAAGGTGTTTGGGCTGTCCGCCCTGTAGTCCGGTGAGGACATATTGTCCCGGCGTGGTGGTACTTTCCCGCACCAGGAAATCCCCGTTGGCTTGCAACAGTTTCTCCGATTCTTTGCGGCTCATTTGACCGTGATACCATGATTCCCGCCGGAGTTGCTCCTCCATGGTAGCTGGCGGGTGGGACGGAGGAGTGGGCGGTGGCGGGGGCGCCCGCAAGGCATCCTCAAAAGGCTCTGGGGATGAAAGCCGTCGTTAGGAGTGATCTATTATAGCTAGTTCTCGACTTACAGCCAAAACGGAGCCCTAAATTTCCATCGCTGAGCAAGAAGAGTTTCCCTCCACCTCTGTTTTATGACCTTTCCTGCCCCTGCCGTCGTTAAGTTAGTGACACGGTTATTAAGCGAATTGAGTTCCTCCACTGGCTCGTTATAAGGTTGCAAAAGGGGATCGTGTGATCCTGGGGATATTGCAATCGTCATACGAGTCAGTTGCCCGGTGTGATCTGGGAATTTTGATCGCGTGACCACGGGGATGTTACGAAAGTCGTAAGTGTGGGAAATGGTCATAAATCAGAATAACAGAGTTGGAGGGGATCTTGTAAGTCATCTAGTCCATCCCCCTGCCCGACGCCATTTTTGACAGATGTCAATCCCAGTCTCTTCTTGAAAGCTTCCAGGGACGAAGCTTCTGAAGGCAACTTCTATGTCTATTCCATCGGTTGACTGTTCTCCCTTTCAGAAAATTCCTCCTTATTTCTAAGTTGAATCTCTCCTTGATCCGTTTCCATCCCTCGTTCCTTGTCTGGACTTCGGGGGTGCTTTGGAGAACAGTGCTGTTGTTAACTTCGGTCACTAAACGAACTGTCGTTAAGTCGAGGACTACCTGGTACAGCCATTGCAGCCAGATCCCTCCCTCCTCCTCTTCCGCTACTCACTCATGTCGAAGAGGTCTCGCTGGACGCTGCCATTAGAAGTCACGCTCTGGACCCCCGGCTGCAATTTTTCCAAATTTTGCACGTTAACGTAGGAAGGGTCCACCACGAATTCGGGGCGGCCAGGAGGGCCCCGATCCCTGCCTGAAAGGGAGGGAATAAAGCCCCACCTTGTGAAAACAAGCCTCCGAACCTGGGGGATTCTGGGAGTTGGAAGTCCACACCTCTTGAAAGTTCCGATTGGTTGATAAATACACAGAAGATAATCAATAGCCACCTCTCTCTCTACCTTGATTCGGCTAGCCGTAAGTTAATGTAAAGACAGATTTATTTTATTTTATTTATCAAATTTATTGCCCATATTAGCTTTCATGTTTCTATTACAATATCCTAAACCAGGGTTTCTCAAACTTGGCAACTTTTAAGAGATGGGGACTTCAACTCCCAGAATTCCCCAGCAGCATGCTTTAAGATGGAGGACTTCCACTCCCAGAATTCCCCAGCCAGCATGCTTTAAGAGGGGTGGGCTTCCACTCTCAGAATCCCCAGCCAGCATGCTTTAAGATGGTGGACTTCAACCCAGAATCCCCCAGCAGCATGCTTTAAAATGGGTGGACTTCAACTCCCAGAATCCCCCAGCCAGCATGCTTTAAGATGGGTGGACTTCGGCTCCCAGAATCCCCCAGCCAGCATGCTTTAAAATGGGTGGACTTCAACTCCCAGAATCCCCCAGCAGCATGCTTTAAGATGGGTGGACTTCGGCTCCCAGAATCCCCCAGCCAGCATGCTTTAAGATGGAGGACTTCCACTCCCAGAATCCCCCAGCCAGCATGCTTTAAGAGGGGCAGACTCCCAGAATTCTCTAATCAATGTTCTTTTCACCAAAAGCCACTGCTGGAGACACATTTATTTTAATATCCTCACTTGGGGGGCCAATCTATTTTCAGCACCCATCCATTTGCTCCGCAAATCCTCCTTAGGGTGCTAGTCCTTATGAAATCCATCCATTTTTTTTCCCACATATCATCGAGCAGAGCAACGAGATTCAATAAACTACCTCGCTCGTCTGGGCAGGGAATTCAGAAATTACATGCAAGAACCAAGTTGCAAAAAAAAACTCCCAGAATTCCCCAACTGACATGCTGGCTGAGGAATTCTGGGAGTTGAAGTCTTAATGTTCCCATGATTGAGAAAGAAGCCGAAGTTTAAAAAGAAAAAAGGCTTTTAAGTTTCTATTAAAATAGCCTAACTTGGTGTTTTCCAAACTTTGCAACTTTTAAGATAGGTGGAACTTCAACTCCCAGAATCCCCCCAGGCAAGATTTAACTTAAAGGCGCCAACTTCATTGCTGAATCACTTACCTTGTGCGACCGAATGGGGCTTTTTGGATTCGTAGTCCCCAGCAACCACTTGTCCGACAGGCTACGGGAAGGAAGGAAGAATAATTGAAGGTTTAAATGAATATTTTAAGTCCCGTTTTCCCGCAGTCTAATATTCCTGCACTCATCATCTTCTTTTAATGACTCCATAACCCCTTGCGGGATGGAATCTGGGCAACTGAATGGAGTTGAATGTTTACTGGCCGGATGCTCTCCCTGTTGCCAGTACGGAGTTTTGTTCAGCATTCCAGGCAATGGTATGGGTAAATTGAAGAATTGTGTCTGGCTGGGGGTCGAATTTTGGGGGAGAGGAGCAGATGGGAGTGGCTAGAAAGGATCTCAAGGAAGCCTCAAGGGCCCGACGAACCCATTTCACAGAATAGAGAGGAAAAACTGAGGACAAGTGACGGAACACGGAGCATAAGTTGCGTCAAGACGTCTGCACTTAGAAATGACTTACATCGTGCTCAATTGTCAGTGTGTGTGTGTGGGGGGAACTTACCAAGGTGGCCCCCAAATTGTTGGGGGTCTGAGCCGCCGCAGCCCCTTCCCGCAAACGCAGGTCAACTACCCCTCCTAAGGGAGGTTCCTTTCCCGGAAAATCGTTGTAGTATTGGTGGTCAGGAGGAGGCGGCTCTTCCTCTTCGTCCCAAGCGGAGCCGTCGAACCCGGCCATCCTGGTCAGGGGTGGTGAGAGAACCAAATCAGGAACACAGACGGCGGTCCTCGACTTACGACCACAAACGGAACCCCAAAATTTACGTTGCTAAGTGAGACACTTCAGTGAATTTTGCCCAAGACCTGTTTTACCACAATTATTAAGTGAATAACAACTTTATTCCTCGACTTACAATGGAACCTAAAAAAATTTAGTCCTCCAGAAGTCCTCGCCTTATGACCACAACGGAACCCAAAATTTATGTTGCTAAGCGAGACAGTTGTTAAGTGCATTTTTCCCAAGACTTGTCTTGCCAGTTATTGTGAATATAGGTAGTCCTTAACTTACGACCACAACAGAACCCAAAACATACGTTGCTAAGCGAGACACCTAAGTGAAATTTTGCCCAACACCTGTCTTACCACAGTTATTAAGTCAATATAGGCAGTTCTCGACTTACAACCAGCATGGAACCCAAAATTTATGGGGCTAAGCGAGACACATTAAGTGAATTTTGCCTCACGGCCTTCCTTGCCAAAGCTGTTAAGTGAATCACCTCAGCTTTTAAGGTTGCTAAGCGAATCTGGCCCCCCCCCCCCCCCCCCGCTGACGTGGCTCGTCCGATGGTCGCAAAAGGGGACCACGGGGACGCTGCGACCGTCGTAAATGCGAGTTGCCAAGCGTCTGAATTTTGATCACGTGGATACTGCAACCATCATAAGTGTGTGAAAAACGGCTCTTTTTTCAGTGCTGTTGCGACTTCGAACGGACAATAAATAAACTGTTGTAAGTCGAGGAATACCGGCACGCAGGAAAAAAAAAACCCGACGGCAAGTTCCAATCCTGCTTTGATAGTTATCTGACAATTAATCAGCGGAACAACTTGCCACCAGAAGTTGCGAATGCTCCAACACTGGAAGCTTTTAAGAAGATGTTGGATAACAGATTTGTCTGAAGTGGTGGAGGGTTTCCCGCCTAAGCAGGGGGTTGGACTAGAAGACCTCCAGGGTCCCTTCCGACTCTTGTTATTCTGCTTTGCCCTACCTGTCGTGCGGTGTGACGAGTTTAGGAGGGTTCTTAAGGTACTGCTTGAAGCGCAATTCGAACGCTTGTCCGATGGTGCTGATGACGTCTTGCGACAACCCTTCGGGACACTCCAGGATGTGGCAAGCTGAAGAGAGACCCCAAAGAAAAGGGGGTGGCCTTTATTGATTGATTATTAATGGATTATGGATTATTTGATTATTGATTTATGGATTATTTGAACCACAGGGGCCTATGGAGGAAGAAAAAGTATTTTCCTCCCATCGCAAAATACAGGCAATCTTCGGTTTATGACGACAATTGAGCCCGAAATTTTTGGTGGCTAAAAGTGAAACATTGGTTAAGTGAGTTTCGTCCCGTTTTACGACCTTCCAAGCTGTAGTCGTGAAGCGAATCACCACAGGCGTTCAATTAGAAACACGGTGGTTAAGAGAAATCTGGAATGCCCCATTGGCTTTGCTCATGGAAAGGTCGCAAAAGGGGACGCTACGACCGTCATATATGTGAATCAGTTCCCAATTCGGATCCCGTTGAGCGTGGGGGATGCGACAACGGTCGTTAAGTGTGAACAACGGTCCGAGGTTCCCTTTTTTTCCAGCCCCGTTGTAACTCTGAATGGCCGCTAACTGAATCATAAGGCAATCGTGTTTCCAAGCTGAATCGGAAGCCGGAGGGGAAAAAAAAAAATGAAACGGGCTGCAGGAAAAGAAGCCAGGATTAAGCCAGGATTGGCAGATCCAAGCCAAGATGACGGCAAAACTTACCTCTGTGATTGACGGGATCTTTGGCAACATAAGCGACGTATTCCGCCGTATCCTGAAAAAAAAATGCAAAATAAGTT
Source organism: Pantherophis guttatus (assembly GCF_029531705.1). Next base: position 353,698 of record NW_026844140.1, read on the forward strand.
GGCGAAAGTCAGATTTGGAGTTATTCACCCTTACGACTGCTGCATCTCCGTGGTCACGCAATCAAAATTCAGACTTTTGGTAACTGATGCATATTTATGTCCCGGGGTCACGTGGTCGTAAATCGAGGACTGCCTGAAGATTAAGAATCAACCCTCAATTAATCCGCAGGTTTAAGGTTGAACTTCTGTTCCTTAATCCCCAATTAATCTTAATTAATTACTTAATCGTTTGATTTGTTTTTTCATCCAATACAAAGAGGACGATCAGAGTGGTGCGGTGGCCTAGAGGTGGAGCCTCTCGCCTCACAATCAGGAGGCTGTGAGTTCGATCCTAGGTGGAGGCGGATATTTCTCTCTCTCTGGGCACGATGAGAATATTATCTGCTGAATATAACTCCGCACTGGTGACAAGAAAGGCATCCGGCCAGTAAAATATTCTGCTAGCCCCATTCAGTTGCCCAGACTCCACCCCGCAAGGGATTATGGAGTCGTTAAAAGATGATGACCAGAAATCCATCGGGACTTGACAGAGAGGAAGAGAGAGGAAAAACAAGCCGGCAGGAGATCCATTTTAATCCACCGGGATTCTCACAGGAGGTAAACACCAGTGGAATTCTTTGATCGGCTGAGCGATCAAAGAATCGTTGATCGTTGAAGCGAGCATAAAATAACAGTGGGATCCACTGTAGATCTGCCCCAAAGGATTTTTTTTGGGGGGGGGGGAAGAATTTTTTTTTGGGGGGGGGGGGAAATATCTCATGATACTCACCGGATCCCCTCCGGAAGCGAACGAGATCGACTGCATATGGTGATTGGCGATGATCTACAAATCGAAAGCAGGATAAAATTGAGACCGGACGTCGAGCAGTTCGAATCAGAGCAAGAAAAACACATCACGGACAATCTTCGGGTTAGAACTATTCAGATTTAGGACCGTCTTTCACGCTTAACGACTGTTGTAGCCTCCTCCCCCACGATCACGGGATCCAAATTCAGACGCTCAGCAACGGGCTCGTATTTATGACGGTCGCAAGTCTTCAGGAGTCCTTTTGCGACCTTCTGATGAGCAATATCAAGGGGGGAGCCGGATTCGCTTAACGACCGTCTGACTCATTTAACGACTGCAGTGATTCACTTAACAACCCTGGCAAGAATGGTCGTATAATGGGGGCAAAACTCACAAATCTCTCGTTCAGCAACAGAAATTTGGATTTTTTGGGGTGAAGGCCAAACGATTCGGGGCCCGGAGAGGTTCTTCCCTCTGCGTCGGGCAATGCACGTCACAAAACGAGACCTGGTTAACAAGCAGAGCCCGAAGGTGGAATAGGGACCCTTACCTGTTTACAGTCGGACGCCATGAGGTTCAAGCTGCTGGTCGAGATGGTTAGCGTTATGGGCATAGCGGCGAACTTCAGGTTGGTCTTGCCGAGGATGGAGTTGAGCGCACGGCCGCAGGGCTGCCGAAGGGAAAAAAAAAAACAGAATTCAGGCAAGTCCTCGATTTACGACTGCGATGGAGCAACTCCAATTTAGGCCACTAAGCGGGACATTGGCGAACCAATTATGAACAATAAATTCAGGCTGCTCGGCAGCCGGCATGTTACAGGGGGTTCTCGACTTACGTCCACAACGAGGCCCCAAATTTAGGTCGCTAAGCGGGACATTGGCGAATAAATTATGAACAAGAATTCAGGCACTCGGCAGCCAGAATGTTACAGGTAGTCCTTGACTTACGACCGCAATTTAGGTCACTAAGTGGGGCACTTGCAAATAAATTATGAATAATAAATTCAGGCCGCTCGGCAGCTGGCATGTATAGGGAGTCCTCGTCTTACGATCACAACTGAGCCCCAAATTTATTTATGCTAAGTGAGACAGTGGTTCAGTCCATGTTGTCCGATTTTTACGACCTTTCCTGCCACGGTTGTTAAGCGAATCACTGCTGTTGTTAAGTGAGCCACCCGGTCGTTAAATGAATCTGGCTTTCCCCGTTGACTTGGCTCGTCGGAAGGTCGCAAAAGGGGATTGCGTGACGCCCCCTGGGGATGCTGCAACCGTCATAAATACGAGTCGGTTGCCAAGCGTCCCAATTTTGATCACTCGAGCGTGGGAATGCGGCAACAGTCGTAAGTGTGAACGGTCCTATGTTGCTTTTTTTCAGTGTTGCCACAACTTTGAAAGGTCACTAAAATAAATAATCTTTTAACGACCCTGTAAATCCCTTGCTGGGTGGAGCCTGGGCAACTGAATGGAGGTGAGTGTTTGAATGGCCGGATCCCTTTCCTGTCGCCAGAACGGAGTTTTGTTCGGCAGATAATATTCTCATTCTGCCCAGAGAGAGAAAAATACACGCCTCTACCTAGGATCGAACTCACGGCCTCCTGATTGTGAGGCGAGAGGCTCCACCTCTAGGCCACCGCACCACTCAAGCGGTCCCTAAACGAACCGTCGTAAATCAAAGACTCCCTGTATTCTCGTGACACCCCCCCCCCTTTGCGGACTCAACGAGAGGAGGGAGGAATCATTTCATGAATGCAAAAAATTAAACCGGCCCCTTTTGCTGACGCTAAGAAATCCCAAGGCAGAAGAAATTGGCGTGTCGATAACACACAATTAAGTGTGTGTGTGTGTGGGGGGGGAGGGGGAAGAATCAGCCCCCTCCCCATTTTTTCCTACAGCATCCATTAGTGGCCATCTTATTGATCAGTTCCGCTGGGCGCCTGGAGCGTTGATTGACACCTCGGATTGATTTTCCAACCAGCGGCGGCCTCGGAAAGTGGGGAGGGGGGGGAGTTAGAGGTCAGAGATCTCCTAACCACGTGTGTCCATTTCCTTCCTGGTGGTTGGGGGGGGGCTTTCCTCTCACCCCCCACCCCCCATGATTTTAGGATCAATCATCTAGATCAGCATCTCTTTTCTCAGATAAAAAGGATCAAGAAGGGGATGACCTGAGTTTGAGAAAGGAGGGGGGCTTATGGCCCTTCAGGGAGGAGAGCCCCCTCCCCTTTCAACCGAGTCCTGCCCAAGGAGAAAGGGGGTGAGAAGGAGAATCGAGTTCTCGCCGCTTTGATTCTCTTCGGTGTAAGGTGGGAGTAGAGAGAAACTTCCCCCCCTCCCCCCCGGTTTCTGTTAGGATGCCTTCAAATAAATTAGCAATTTTGGGATCCTCGGGGCGTCTCTTATAGAGGGGAACAGGATAGCAGAGTTGAAAACGGGGCCTGGGAGGTCTTCTAGTCCAACCCCCTGCTCAGAATACGGAATAACAGAGCGGGAAGGGGCCTCAGAGGTCATCTAGTCCAACCCCCTTCCTCGGACAGGAGACCCTATCCCATTTTGGACAAATGGCTGTCGAGTCTCGTCTTACCTTCCTCCTACGCACGGCTCCCTTGTTGCTAGGCACGGCTTCACAAACCAGGCCTATAGCCTCCCTGCAGGAGAGGAGGAGGAAGAGGAGGAGGAAGAGGAGAAAGAAGAAGAGGAGGAGGAAGAAGAAGAGGAGGAGGAGGAAGAAGAGGAAGAGGAAGAGGAGGAGGAAGAGGAGGAGGAGGAAGAGGAAGAGAAGGAGGAGGAGGAGGAAGAAGAGAAGGAGGAGGAGGAAGAAGAGGAGGAAGAGGAAGAGGAAGAGGAGAGAGGACGTAAGAGCATGTCAAACACACAATGCCATCTTAAATATGCAGCCATTTCTAAACACGGCAATTCCCTGTAGCCATCCTGCTTGCAATGGGGGGGGGTCAGTTGTGGGGGTCTCCAAAGCCCCGGGGGGTGTGTGTCTCAGCAAGCACCGAGAGAGAGACAACCAACACACACAAGTTCTAGAGCTGTGCGGACTTCAACTCCCAGAATTCCCCAGCCCCCCCCCTCCCTCCCTCCCTCCCACCCACCCCCGAGGGAATCCTGGGAGTTGAAGTTCGCCCTTCTTCAAGCGGCCTCCGGTTGAGAACCACAGCTTGGGGGGCTGGGGGTGGACTGATATCCTGAGCTGTGGCGTGAATCGGAAGAAATTTAGGGGGGTGGGAGTTACCCCACTATTTTGAGGGGGGGTTCACTATTTCTAAACACACAAAGAGAGAAACCCACATACCGGCCCCTCCGTGGAGAGAGGGGAGGAAATGGGGAGGGGGGAGAGGGAAATCGAGAGAGAGAGACCCCTTTAATATTTGATGATGCTGGGATAAATGCTTCCTGTCGTCGGTGAATTAATTGGGGAGGGGGGAGATGTAGTCAGTAAGGACAGGAGCTCCATCGGACGCTTCTCCGCAGACCCCGTGTCTCCCCGTTAATGGACGGGATTGCAGAGCGGGGAAAAATACACACAAACACACAAGCACACCTATCTCCCTTCCCTTTTTAAGTCTTTCCTGTGGGAGAGTCTAAGAACAAATGTTTTTCCACCTTCCGCTTGGTCTATAAATCGAAGTCAAGTTTCTATTGCGATAGACGAAGAATGTGCTTTTTCCAAACTTGGGAACTTTTAAAAGGGGCGGACTGCAACTCCCAGAATCCCCCAGTCGGTATGTTTTAAGAAGAGTGGACTCCAACTCCCAGAATCCCCCAGTCGGTATGTTTTAAGAGGAGTGGACTCCAACTCCCAGAATCCCCCAGTCGGTATGTTTTAAGAGGAGTGGACTCCGACTCCCAGAATCCCCCAGTCGGCATGTTTAAAGGAGTGGACTCCAACTCCCAGAATCCCCCAGTCGGCATGTTTTAAGAGGGGCGGACTTCAACTCCCAGAATCCCCCAGTTGGCATGTTTTAAGAGGGGTGGACTTCAACTCCCAGAATCCCCAGTTGGCATGTTTTAAGAGGGGCGGACTTCAACTCCCAGAATCCCCCAGTCGGCATGTTTAAGGGGGTGGACTCCAACTCCCAGAATCCCGCAGTCAGCATGTTTAAGGGAGTGGACTTCAACTCCCAGAATCCCCCAGTCGGCATGTTTTAAGAGGG